>JAFEMH010005923.1:0-143397 GCA_022495995.1 Adenophora triphylla var. japonica
TCAGATTGGTGGATTGATTCAGGGGCTACATGTCATGTAACTCCAAATCGAAGCTTGTTCAAAACTTATGAAGAAGTAAAAGAGCCGAAAGCAGTTTATATGGGAAATGCTTCTACAAGCGAGGTCTTGGGCATAGGGACCATTATTCTCCCCCTCACTTCGGGAAAAACTCTTACTTTGAAAAATGTGTACCATATTCCCTCTATGAGGAAGAGTCTTGTATCCGTTCCTAAATTGGACGAAAATGGCTTTAAAGTAACCTTTCGCGCCCAACAAGTGAATATCACTAAAAATGGGACGTTTGTTGGAAAGGGCTACATTAAAGACCAAATATATTTATTGAGCATTGATAATAAAATTACCAGTTCTTCTTACTTTGTTGATTCTAATTTTAATGTTGAAAAGCATGATTTTTGGCATTCTAGATTAGGACATATTGGTATGAATGCAATGAGTCGTATGATTAAATATGAGTATATTTCTAAATCTTCGACTATTTATTCTATGAATAATTGTGAGTGTTGCGCTCAATCTAAGTTGACTAAAACATCTTTTAAAAGTGTAGTAAGATCAACTAGGTTACTTGAGTTAATTCATACCGATGTTTGTGACAACAAAGATATTTTGACAAGAGGTGGAAAACGTTATTTTATTACGTTCATTGATGATTTTTCTAAGTTTGCATATGTGTATTTACTTAGAACAAAAGATGAAGCTTTTGACAAGTTTAAAATTTTCAAAGCCGAAATTGAAAATCAAACCAATCTAAGGATAAAATGATTAAGATCGGATAGAGGTGGTGAATATTTCCCAAACGAGATGATTTCATTTTGTCAACAAAATGGAATTGTTAGGGAATCTTCAGCACCTAATACTCCACCACAAAATGGAGTAGCCGAGAGGAAAAATCGATCCTTAATGGAGATGGTTAGTGCCATGATTATAAATTCAAAATTACCAATGAGCTATTGGGGAGAGGCACTATTAAGTTCTCGTTTACATTTGTAAATGTAATTGTGAATAAGCATATGAAAACTCCAAACGAATTATTTAATGGGCGTAAGCCTAATATTTCACATTTAAAAGTATGGGGTTGTGTTGCATATGTTTTAGATGCAACTTTGAAAAGAAATAAACTTGGGAGCAAAGCTGTGAAATATATATTTATTGGTTATTCTTCAATAAGCAAAGCATATAGATTTATGAGAATTAATGACAATCGTGTGTTTGAAGCTACGCGTGCTATTTTTTATGAACATTTGAACATAAAAAGTGTAGACAAGGTAGATATAAACCATGAATTGTCAAAAGAACTTGAAGTAGAAAATGCATCAAGTTCACATGATAATGGTGATGCCATTGCTAATGATGAAAATTTAGACAACAATGAAAATGATGAAATAGTTGAGTTAAGGAGAAGCAAAAGACAAAGAATTGAAAAGAACCTTGGTCCTGGCATGTTTACATATATGTTAGAAGAGGATCCTAAAACCTTTCAAGAAGCTATGTCTATGTCTGATTCAGACTTGTGGAAAAGAGCCATGGATGATGAAATCAAATCTATACTTGATAATGAAACATGGACTCTAGTCAATCCTCCTCCTAATACTAAACCTATTGGCTACAAGTGGGTTTTGAAAAAGAAACTCAAAACTGATGGTACTATTGATAAGTACAAGGCAAGATTAGTAGCCAAAGGTTATAGTCAAAAAGAAGAAATTGACTATTTCGAAACATTTTCACCGGTCACTAAATTTACATCAATTAGAACTATGTTTGCTATAGCATCCGCCTATGGACTAGAGGTTCATCAAATGGATGTTAAAACAACATTCTTAAAGGAGAAGAACATAAAGTATGTAAATTAAAGAAATCTCTATATGAACTTAAACAAGCACCAATTCAATGGTACAAGAAGTTTAAGCAAGAAATTCGAAAGTTTGGTTTTAAGAGTAGTAAAGTAGAAAGTTGTGTTTTTACTAAAGTTACTCTTAATTATAAAGTTGTTATAACTTTATATGTTGATGACTTGCTAATATTTGGTTCTGATATTAATTGTATTAATGAAACAAAGAACTATTTAAAGCAAGTGTTTGACATGAAGGACTTAGGTCCAAAAGAGATGTCATTTTGGGGGTTAAGGTGATCAAAAAGGACAAAACTTACATATTAACTCAATCACATTACATTGAGGAAATATTAAAGAAGTTTAATTATTTTGATTGCAAAATAAGTAAAAGTCCTATTGACCCTCATATGAAGTTAGTTCCAAATAAAGGCGAGGCCGTAAATCAAAGAGAATATGCCAAGATAATTGGTAGCATAATGTATGTGGTTAATCATACAAGACCTGATCTTGCATGTGCAATTGGCATACTTAATAGATTTACAAGTAATCCAAGTGAAGAACATTGGACGTAACTAAAAAGAGTACTAAGGTACTTAAAATTCACAATAAACTATGGCTTACATTACAAGTGTAATTCACCTATACTTGAATGTTACAGTGATGCAAATTGGGCATCCGATGTAACCAACTCCAAATCAACGAGTGGTTGGTTATTTACCATTGGAGGAGCCATAGTTACTTGGTCTTCAAAAAGACAAACATGTGTTGCTTTGTCTTCTATGGAATCTGAGTACATAGCCATGTCAATGGCTAGTAAAGATTTAATATGGTTTAGAAGATTTCTAAGAACAATACCATTTATTGATTCTAAGAAAGGAGCCACAACTTTGTATTGTGATAATCAAGCTGCCATATTCAATACAAAGAATGAGAGAATATCAAATCATAGCAAACAAATTGCTATGAGATATAATCATATTAGAGATATGATTAAAAAGGGAAAGATAGCACTTGAGTATCTTCCTACAAATCAGATGTTAGCTGATCCACAAACAAAATCTTTATCAGGGGATAAAATTACAAAGGTCATGAGAGATATGGGACTATTATCGGTCTAAACAATGTCTTAATTGAAACCAACTTTATCTTAAGGTACAAGTCATAGATTTGTCACCTTATGTTTAAAGTTAAAAGGAAATTCAATATTAGACATTGGTGAAATGGAAACTTTGATACATTTCGAGTGCATAACTTAAAAATAGTGGGGGTGTCACTATTTGAAAGTTTCATATCTGACCTATGCACTTTCATTACCACAACAAGATTAGGATGGATTTAAAATCCTTAATAGACTTATAGCTTTCGTAGAATGCGTTGTGGACATTCTCGATAAGTCTACCTATACAAGTAAAGAAGTGAGAGGCTGCTTCTTATGGATTACTCCAGTAAAATTCCTAGAGTACTTGTGAAAACCAGGATTAAGCACAAGGCCCAACTACAAGGTGCTGCCAAGATCAAAAGGAACATGAAATCATACATGACGAGAATATGTCTCCCTAAAGGTTTCACATTCAAACATAAAGTTTAAGGCTCGTCCACTTAATGGGTATTCGTTATGTAAAGAAGCTGAAATTGTTTAGTGTCATTATATGTAAATAAGTGGGGGATTGTTATATGTAGTAGTATTCACATATAATACTTGGTCATCTCCCATATTGAGTTTGTAAACCAACCTTTCATTCATGGTATAAAGTCTTATTCTTCATTTCTTGTTTTCTTGTCTCTTCTTTATTCCACATGGGATTACTAATAAAACTCGTGGAGCTAAACTTGTTATATAATAGCTAAGTTTGAAAAGTTCCTATAAGCTTGCTTGAGCTTTCCTCTATTATGGGAAAATATCAAGTATGGCTTAAAGTTTTGAGTATTATATTATTATATATATATATATATATATATATATATATATATATATAAGAAAGAAAGAAATAAATAAATTAATTAATTTAAATATTAAATTAATCTTAATACCGGTTATGGTATTAAGGAGGAGGAAGTAATCAGCTTAAACATTTAGGGTTGTGACTCTTTGAATAGTCATTTACAAAAAGTATGACTGTTCGGAGGGGCACGCCCGGATCGGCCGTACAAGGCGTAGAGCACGCCCGTGCAGGTACGGAGCGGCCGTGCCAATTTTGGTGACACGCCCGTGCAAAAGCATGGAGCGGCCGTGCAACTTTGTTGACTCGGCCGTGCAGCTGAGGCACCAGTTCGGAAAAGTTGTGTCTTTTCAAGACGACAACACCAACTCTATAAATAGGGCTGGTCTCCTTGGAACTAAAAAAAAGAAATCACTGAGTTAATTACTTCCTGAGTCTTTCTTCTTAACAAATCTATTCTTCGAGTCAAACAGTTATAGCTTCGATTATTGTTCCCGAGTTATTCAAAGGAGTGTAACTTTGAATAAGAGTGTGTAGGTTTTGTATCCTGGAGGTGAAATTCGTTGAGACCATTACACCATAGTGGGATGAATTAAATACCTTAAAGATAACATCTTTTGGTGTGCCTAACCTACTGATTCCCTACCCACAATTGAGTCATATACAACACTTTCATTGTCTCCGATCTCTCTTTTCGAATGTCAACGAAGAGAGTAACGACAAAAATACATTTTCTTTGTTATTATGCTATGTATTTTGCTATGTTTGCAGAATGAAGGGATGAGCAAACACTTGAAAACAAAGATAGTTTATAAAGTGGAGAAAAACAACTCTTCCTATTCTTTGACATTTATGTTTTTTCATTTTTGTTTAAGTTGATTTATTTATCTTTTTTTTTTTTAAGAAGTTTCTAATATTTACTCTTTTTTTAATGTGTGCAGATTTAAGGGATCGTAAGACTTTTTTTTGTCCAGAAAAATATAATATTTAAATTATATTTCTCAAGTTCGTTGTACTTTTGTTGGAATACCGATTTAACAATTAATGAGTTTTCGGGAATATATCTAAAAATAATTAAGCAGAAATCAATTTAATCAAAACTTTTGCACAGTTCACGAAAATTACTGCTGAATAATTCAAGAATTGTGTTTTCCAGAAAATCAAACTAAATGCTCTTAATGAGCACATATGCCTAAAAAAAGCTAATTATCAGAATAGTAAATTAATTTTACAGCTGTTAATTGAGTTGCAACATTAATTTCGAGTTTTCATATATAGAAGAAAGAAATGAGCGAGAAGAGAAAACAGAAATAGTAGGGGCTCCAAAATCACTTCAGCATTATATATTAGTGTTTTGGTAGAAAAAACAATAAAGTAGAATCTTAACTTTGATTAGTGTGTGGATTGAACAATAAGGAGGGGACTATGGAATTCGACTATAAGGAACAAAAGCATAAAAAAGAAATAATGACACCACGATTTGTTAACGAGGAAAACCTTGGAGGTGATAACCTCTTTGGAAAAAACCCCGGGAGTTAGGTCTCCAACCTTAAAAGTTTCACTATAATGATCACGAATACAACTTTGGAAGATAATGGAGAGGATTACAAGAGCCTGTGTGTAGAGTGTGTGTGCGTATGAGCCTTAGTGTATGTTCCGTCTCCATTTCCCCTTATATATAGTTAAGTATGAAAAAGTCAAATATTGTTCCTACAATCTCAGGATATAGGCTTATCCTTTCAACCTCCGTGAGACCAAGTCGCCCTAGCTGTTGAAGGTGTGTTGAACGTGCTGGAGAATATCCCGCATTTCTTTCTTAATTACTAGAAAATAAGAATAAAGATTTTAGTAAATATTAAATAAGTAAATATTAAAACAATACTTACAGTGGAATGACATCTTGATATGCAGGATCAACTGAAGATGTCACCATGCTGAAAAATACCCACAACAATTTGTCCCCAAAAACATTTGACTATGTAGGCAACTGAAGAGGCAAAATGTTTTTCTGTCCCATTAAATGTCCAACCGCGCCTCGCTTGATGGGATGATTTAGGGATACGTGGCATCAATGGACGGTTGGGGAGTAGTGTTTGGAAAAGTAATTTTTTTGAAAAAGAGTCCTTTTTCTCTTTAATAACCGCTTGGATAAATAAGCTTCTCAAAGCTTCTTTTTCACCCATGTTAGCTTACGGCGCCGTTCATCTTCCAGGTAATACTTCTTTGTTTCTCATCTTCTTCCATTGTTTACCTCTTTTCTTTCCTTTGTCAACCATGGGTAGGACCAGGTGGTCCTCAACCAAAACTAAGAGTGTCCCATCCCCACAAGGCCCCATAGAAATTAGTCTCGATGATTTCGTTTGCGAAAACCTTCTTGCGAAACCAGACGAAGAGACTTGCTTGTTCAGTGATTCCCAAATAGAATCCATGAAACAACAATGCTACTTCCCAAAAAGTGCAACTTTTCACCCTTTTTCCGTAAATCTTAGGTCTGACTACGTTTCCCACAAATGGATCTGTTTTCTTGAGTATCCCTTTCTTCTAGGGTTTAGCTACCCTTTCCCATTGTTGGTTTCTGAGTTCTTCCAAAAGACCCAACTCGCTTATGCTCAACTGATGCCGATGGCTTGGCGAGTTTTTGCTTTTGTCATTAAAGTGAACCGAGAAAATGGATTAAACCTAGGGCTCCATGAAATTGCATATTCGTATGATCTTCAACCCTTTGGTTCCAAAAGATACCTTTTTAGGAAGAGGTCAGGTAGAAGTTCCTTAATGAGCACCACATCCTCTAGTGATAGGGGATGGAAAAATAGATTTTTCTTTGTTGATAGGGCATCTATTGGAGAAAGGAATGAGGTTTCAAGCGAGTGGAACAAGGGAGGTACTTAAATTCTTACTTTTGTGATTTTCTGTTCTTGAGACAAACTGAATTGTAATTGTTCTTGCCTTTATGCATATCGACCGGGGAGAACTGCTCCCACTGCCGAAGACACTTTAACCAAGGTTGAAGAATTCTTCAAGCTCCCTCTAGACAAGAGATCCCCCAAGGCATTTCTAGAATCATATTTGGTTGTCCCGGAGGACCAAAAGGCCTCTACCTCTCGTGATTATGTCTACAGTAATCATGTTGACTTTTCACTTTAGTTTAATCATCCTGATGTATTATATTTCTTGACAATCTTCATATGTCAATGCAGTTTCCAAACCAGCTTATCTCGGATCGGATTTTGACTTGGATGACATTGAAGCCATGTTTACAGGCTCTACTGTGAAGATAGAGATGAAGCCTCCGCCCGTTCCTAAGAAGACCCCAACTTTGGATGATAGTGCAGGTATTGGTTCTAGAGTAAAGAAGTGAAAGGCTAATCAAGAGGAGGTAGTTGAGGTTGAAGATCCTTTTGATGGAATGCAAGTAGGGGATTTCAAGAGAAAATACATGAGTTTTGCGATGTGGGTAAGAAGTTGTTTAATTAGATATTCACTAACTCAAAAGTTTTTATAACATCTAGTGATGTCGAGTTATTATTTTTCAGACTGTAGGGTATGTGGAGGAGTTGGTAAAAGAAATTGAGATGCTAAAGAAGAAGTCCAAAGCTGACATTGCTTTGGTTAGAAAGGAGAAGATAGCGTTAGAAAACAAGGTGAAGGTACATGAGAAGACCTTGGAGCAACAAAGCAAGTCATTGGGAGAGCAAGAGCAAACGGTGAAGGACTTACTGAATAGTCTGGCGAAAAGCGAGGAGGATCACCTCAAGGAGATTGCCGAGTGAAAGGTTCATGCAAGTTGGCCGCCGCTAAGACTCAAGTTTCTCGCTGTAAAATAAAGATGATGAGGGAGTTACGAGAAGGGAAGGCCGAGAGCCGGGATCTCAACAAGGAATGTGCCCACTTTTCCGGTTGACAGTAAACCAAAGGGACGAAGGCGAAGTGTCGTCAAGCCCGTATGAAGCGATCGTTAAGGATACACCAAGATGGAGAAGTTACCCCAAATGCAACACCCGCGGCGTAAGCCACCTAAAAAAGAAGGTAAAATAACTTTGTTCTTGGTTTTTTGATGACGTTACTGGGGTGGAATCCCTTAAAACAATTTTAATTTTAGTTTGGTTATGTAATGGGTCCATAAGGACCAAAGACAATCTCTTTTACGTGTTGGGTTGGTCCAACACTTTTGCCCTTTGATGTTGGTAGCTTGGATATTTTTATGGTCACTTTAATCTAGTTAAAGTTTAGTAGTTTTCAAGCATGTCAAGGCTTGTTTTCTTTTGGATGAAATTTTTCTTTGTACGGTTATTTGTTATGTTCGTAAGGTGACATGTTAGTATGTCAAAACTGTGGATACTTAAGATGACATGTATATGCCATAACCCGTAGATACTTTAGATGACACGTATATGTCATAACCATAAGAATAATGCGTAAGATCAATCATTTAACTGAGTGGGAATGGGTAAGCTATATGAGTTTACCCATATAGGCCCACCCCACACCTCAATTAAAGAGATAACTTGCGCTCCAGCGAAGGTGTGGTAACCTAACATCTTAAGAAAGAGGTAATTAACTCTTTAAACCTTAGAAGGGATTGTGTACCTTTACTTAAGAAGAGATGGCCAGTCTCTAACGGAGGAGAATTCGTTGTTCTTTGCGTGCTTTCGACATGTCCCCATGTAAATATGTTAACACCTCATAAAACAGAAACATGTTAATAACGGACGCCAACTAATGTTGACGCCTCTCCACAAGGTACGTTAGCGACATCTTGATTTGTAGAGAAGTAAAAAAGTACATAGGAAAAAAGAAAGGTTACAAAAAATTAAAAGACGATCCATACCTGGAAAAGATGAGTTCATGGGGAATTTCGTTTAAATGTAATACCTTTTAAGGTGAATGGCGTTCCAACTTCACGGTATCATTTGGCCATCCAAGGTTGCCAGGCGATATGCTCCTTTCTCGGCCTGCGCATCTATTAGGTAGGGTCCTTCCCATTTTGGGGCGAGCTTGCCTGCATTGGGCTCCTTTGTATTTTGGAATGCCTTTCGTAGGACTAAGTCTCCTACTTGAAACCTTCTAATCCTTACGTTTTTGTTGTAAGATCTGGCTACCCTTTGTTGATATGCTGCCATGCGAACTTTGGCCATGTCCCTCAGTTCGTCCACGGTATCTAAGTCATGTATCAAGATGTCTTTATTATGTTCAGATGTCAACAAATTGTATTTGGCCGTAGGTACAAGGACTTCTGCTGGAATAACTGATTCTGTTCCAAATACAAGTGAATAGGGGGTTTGACCAGTAGCGTTCTTGGATGTCGTCCCGTCTGTCACCCCATAGAACCATTGGTAACTCTTCCGCCCATCGTCCTTTCTTCGTGTTCCGCCTCTCTTTTTAATTGCTTATGATTATTTTTTTGCTAGATTCTGCCTGTCCATTGGCTTGGGGGTGAACAGGTGAAGATGTCACCATCTTGACTCCCCAAGATGTCAAGAAATCTTGGGTTCTCTTACTAATGAATTGAGAGCCGTTGTCACAAATTATCTCCCGATGGTATTCCAAATCGGCCGAATATGTTTCTTTTGATAAAAGATATAACTTCTTTGTCACGAACTTGTACGTATGCCTCAGCCTTCTACCCATTTAGTAAAGTAGTCTCATAGTCATAGCTAGTAAAAATACTCTTCCACCTGGTGCCCTGGGTAATTTTCCTACAATGTCCATTCCCACCATAAATGGCCATGGTGACAGGATAGGATGTAGTAGCTCAGCCGGTTTGGTGCAGATGTCCCCATGTCGTTGACAGGAATCACATTTCTTTTGCGTAGTCGACGTCAGTCTTTTCTCATTGTGGGCCAAAAATAGCCCATTCTAAGAGCCTTGGTACGTAGACTTTCGCCCCAAGATGATTTCCACATTGTCCTTCATGCAGCTCCTTGAGAACCCGATGGGCTCTATCTCGCTTCTAGACATCTTAAGTAGTGACTCATGGCAGCATTTTCTAAACAAGAGGTTATCAATAAGTAAATATTTAGATACTCTTACCCAAGGCTCTAGCATTTGTCTCCTCGGCTGGGATCATATCATCTAAGAGATACTTGATAATAGGAGCTGTTCAAGAGGTTGCTGCTGGAGAAGAAGATACGTCGACATCTAGAGCGAACATCTCAAGATGGTCAATTGCTGGGATGTCAATATGCACAATTGGAATACTTGTTTGTGAAATGCTTTTGAAGGCTGAACCCAAGTTTTCCAGAGCGTCTGCTTGAGAATTTTCTTCTCGTGGGATTTGGTCCAAAGAAAATGATTTGAATTACGCCGAAAGAATTTTTACAATTTCCAAATATGTCGTCATCTTAGCATTTTTCGCTGTGTAGGATCCGTTGTAATGGTTAAAAATCAGCAGAGAATCTATAAACACCCGAATATGCTTGACATCTAGGTCCTGGGCTGCTGTTAAACCTGCAATTAATGCCTCATATTCTGCTTCATTATTAGTGGCCTTAAAATTGCAACTGATGGATTGTGGTATTATGTCCCCTTGTGGTGATTTTAGTACAACTCCAAGACCCGTACCTCTCATGTTAGAGGCACCATCTCGTGTAGAGAGTCCAAATTTTCGTGATGTCATCATCTTGAAGTTGCTGTACTTCCAATTCTACCTCTTGTTGCATGGTTGGACTAAAATCAACCACAAAATCAGCTAGGGCTTGAGATTTTATTGCAGTTCTGGGCTCATATTTGATGTCGTACGTGCTTAATTGTACAGACCATTTCTCCATTCGACCTGACATCTCTGGTTTTCTCATAACATTTTTAATAGGATAGTTAGTGCGTACAATTATAGTATGTGTTTCAAAATAGTGCCTTAATTTAATAGAAGCAGTTATCAAAGCTAAAATTAATTTTTGTAAATGAGAATACCTGGTCTCCGCATCTAGGAGTGTCTTACTTATATAGTAGATGGGTTGCTGATTACCATCTCGTTCTGTCACCAAGACTGCACTTACAGCGCCTTCGGATACTGCTAGGTAGATGTAAAGATATTCCTCCTATTGAGGTTTGGCCAATAATGGAGGTGTTGACAGGTAAGTTTTGAGCTCTTGAAAGGCTTCTTCATGTTGGTCCTCCCATTGGAACTTCTTGTTCTTCCTCAAGATGTCGTAGAAAGGCTTCTTCATGTTGGCTTTGAGTAGGCGCTCTACCTCTTCCTTGATGATCTGGTTTCTGGTTTCTGCAAACTTCCTACGTTTCTGGTGTACTGGTTTAAAGCTAGGATCTATGTTAAGTTTGTGAGTGATGACATCTTTGCTGATGCCTGTCATGTCATCATGTTTCCAAGCAAAACTCTTTATTCTGCTTCTTAATAGGTCCACAAGTTTCTCTTCTATTTCTGGTGGGATGTCAGTGCCAATAAGTACTTTGATGTCCGGGTTGGAAGGGTCTAGCAATACTTCTTTCACATCATCCTCCCTAGCTTCCAGGACTTCACGTACTTTCCTCGGTAATTGCTATGCTTGTTTTGGAGATGTCGACGCCTTCATTGAAGTTTTATAACATTCCTTGGCCACCTGTTGATCACTGTAAATCTTAGCGACACCCCAAGGTATTGGGAACTTCACACATTGATGGTAAGTGGAGGGTACGGCCTTCATTCCATGAATCCACGGTCTTCCAAGAATCACATTGTAAGATGTTGCGCAATCAATTACGCAGAATCGTTCCATGGTATTGAGACCCTTCGAGTATATTGGAAGCTTTATCTCCCCCACCGTTTCTTTGACTTCACCGCTGAAGCCTACCAGCACTGAGGATTTTTTAATGATCTCCGATTCTGGGATGTTCATTTCCTTAAGGGTGCCCAACATGATAATATTAACAGAGCTACCCCCATCAACTAGGATGCGCCGGATTGTACAGTTGGCGATCTGCAAGGAAATAACTAGACCGTCGTGATGGGGTTCCAGCAAATTATCTCGGTCGCTTTCATCAAAGGTGATTGGATCCTGGCAAGGTGTCGGCATCCTGGGCTATCTTTCTGGTTTCTCCTCTTTTGACTCCTTAGCATGTCGTTTTGCAGCAGAATAGGATGTTCCACATATTTCTGAACCTCCACTAATGAAATTAATCACCTTTGTTGGTGCTGGGGGAGAGACTGGTCTCTCGGCTTCATGAGGAGCTTCCGCATTTTCACCTTCTTCTTTCTCGGGATCCCAAAGAACTCCTTAAGATGTCCTTTCGAGAGCAAGTAACTGATCTCCTTTCTTAATGCGATGCAATCTTCGGTGACATGTCCAAAGTCTTCATGGTAAGCGCACCATTTTGATTTGTCACGCCATCCCGTGGCTTTATCCGTCTTCTTTGGCCATCTGGCTTTGTCCCCAAGGTGCCCATTGAACAGAGTATACCTGAAATGTCAACAGAGAAACAATAATCAGAAATGTTAGGCACATTATCGTTATCTTCATCCTCACCGTCTATTGAATTAATTTTGCTAGTGTCAATTCTCGGATAAGGATTGGAACGGTTGTTCCTGCGATGGGACGATTCTCTTTCTGTCGGGGTTGTCATTACATGCCGACATCTTGGATGAGGATTTCGATCTTCGCAGCTCGTCTTCCTCCGCCTTATGAATCTCACCGCCCGCTTCCCGACTTCTTCCAACCGCTTACAAGGAGTCATCACCAAATCTCGGTAATACTTGTGAATCCTTCTTCACCCCATTTTGAATGCTTCGTAGGTCGTCGACATGTCAAGATTGGGAATTTCTAGCACTTCCTTATTGAACCGGTGGACATAGTCCTTTAGAGTTTCATTAGGTCAGCCGGGTCACATTGTAGAGATCACTTGTCAACCTTTCAAATTGTCGACTCGCATGAGAATTGGTTATAGAACATGTTGATAAGCCTGGGCGTAAGAACCAATTGAACCTAGAGGTTGCCTAATCAACCATTTGAGGGCTGGTCCGCACAAGGTTGATCCAAATCCCCGCATAAGCGTGCCTCCTGAATTGAAGAGGAATATGGATGATGTCCATCTTTTCTTGATAGTGGGCAACGTGTTCTTCTCGGATCCGTGGTACCGTAGTACAACTTCATAGATGGTACACCGAATCGCTTCGGATGTCGACATTTGCAATTACCGGGACAAACCGGGATTGACCGTAGCAATTTTGAGTCACCGGTTGGATTGGAGGAGTTACGCCCGACACGTTCATTATCAACTCTCGAGATCCCGCATCCGTTTAGCTAGTGGGTTTCTGCAAAAGGGTCACCATAGGAATACGATTGAAATTATTATTATTGAAAAGATTATTTAGCAAACCAGAGTTGTCTGTAGTAGTTGTGACAGCTTGTGTTGTCGATGAATGGGATGAACGGAGTGTATCCCGCAGAAGGTGGCGTCATCGTGGTGTCCCCTGCAAAGATGTTGACATCATTAAGGATGTCAGCTGACGAGTTTGAGGCGGACTACCCATTGGAATAAATTCACTCTGAAGTGTAGGTCCTTCGGTGTTGTCGAAGTTGAGGTTCCTCGCACGTAATGGCGATATGTTGTCAAGCCGAGATGTGATGAACTGTTGATCTTTCTGCATCTTAATCATGGAATCGGCCAGCACCTTCGAATTGCTGTCTTGTTGGTCCAGTCTCTGATTCAACTTGGTCAGGATACTCCGGATGTCGGCATCTACATTGGAAGAGGTCGTTCCCTTTTGTGGAGTCTTCGTAGGTTGAGTTTGCTGAGGTCCGGTCTGAGGAGGTGGCGGCAACAAGCTGGTTCTACCTCCTGATGTTGGAGCAACAGCAAGACTCTTGCCTTAACACAATCTTAAAATAGCCCCTTATTTGGATGATTACCGGACATTTCATGGTTTAGGATTTAATGTCAAGTTCCACAGCTTTGACAAAAACCAGTAACTCATTATTTTGAAGGGAGAATGAATTATGCACAAAAAGAGGTTTAGACATTTTTTGGATAAAACAGCTAGAATAAATAAAACAAAGATAGCATTTTGTTTGATGGTGGGAGATTTTATCTGCAGTAATAGGAAGAAAACTACCGAACTGGATAAAGAATAAACATCTCCAATTTTGTTTATTTCCTGGATTTTATCTGCAGATTATATAGGTTTGATATCGTGACCAGTTTCTATTCATCCAATCTTTGAACATAGAAATGCAATGCAAGGAAAAAAAACTGAAATTTCACTAAGCACTTTGTGAATTTACAAACAATATTTACTGTTTTACCGACGATCACCAGAAGAAGGAACACGTGAAAGGCAAACAAAAGCATGAGAAAAGGGAAAACGTTAAGAGACAGTGAAGGAGCGTCTGCTGCATAGAAGTAGTAATAAGGCCGTTCTCCTGTACACCATAAGACCCTTCTGCCTTTACACTGTCAAGACACATGTGATTCCATCGGCAGTCACCTGGAACATTGAATAGCAGATACATTTTCTATTTTCCAACAAAGAGACCATATTAGAGTTGACCTGTCATTTAGCAACCAATCACTTCAAATTACTAAAACACTATATGAACTGCAAGAACTATATTAGAAGTTCCTGAATCCTAATGAAAATTAAGATAAGTGTTTTCTAGCTAGAAGGTTAGTACTCCATAGCTCTCAACCTTCTAAAAGACATTATTAGAGATTGGGCACACTGATCCTAGAAATACAAAGAAATGCAGAAAAAAGGAAAACTACAGCATTGAGCATAGTTTCAAGCATTTCAGCTGAACACGGGGCTAAAAGTAATCAGTTAGCCCAAGCTTCCCCAAAACAATTGTACCAACCAATTTTTTTTTGAATATTATGATGTTCGGAAAATGATTCATTTATGCATACCAGAGATGAATGGACAGCCGAAAAAACAACAATATCAGCTTCAGAAGGTTTAAGCCCACCACCCAAAAGAACAGACTTCTGAGTCAAGTCTTCATTTAATTGGTGGAGAACCTTAAAGCATGCCTCCGAATCTGAAGGGAACTTCTCAACAAATGTGATCCAATACATATGCAGCTGAAAGCCGGAACTATCTAATTCTTACATCTAAGTCATTCAATGAGGGAGATGTGCATTACATAAAATGCAACAAACCCGTGTAATTAAGCACAGCATTTCTTTTTTAATTATTAGTGGACAGACTCTAGCACAAAGTCATCAGGCTTGAGATATCTCTGTTGTATACAAAAAATAAACTTACCTCAACAATGTTCTCGAGAGCAGCCTTTAAAATGTTAATGCTCAAGGTCTTCACATCATTTCCCACATCACCCAAGAATTGTTCCTATGTACACAATATATTCAAGACTTCAAAATCAAAATGGTACAATACAAACAAAAAAGATGACAAGGAAAAGCTCAGATAGCATCACGATCTGTAAGTGCAGACATTTCTGTGATATATAAATATTTTTTCTACAAATTGCTGCTAATAGAAAAGCCAGAACATGATGAATGGTACTTAAGGATTCCCCACAGATTAACATGCAGTTATACTCTAAAAAGTGAGGCTAAAAGAGAGTGTTCAGAGATGTCGTGTCTCACTGAACCAACCTCAGCATAGCTGGTAATGGTGACCTGTGATGGTGGGAGATATTAGAAATTAAAAAGTAATACAAAATGGAAGTCATCTTTTGTGGGCAAACTAACCTCTTCTTTCAGAGGGGCCTCTATCTTGTTTGCAGTGCCATTGCTAGGCCGATAAAAGTAACATCCTGAATGAACTTCAATATACCTGACCAAATCCACAAAAGATACAAGACAGGAAAGATCCTATTTGAGATTAAGACACATTTAAAATTTTCAAATTAGGTAAAAATTGCAAGATAATTCAAGAATGTTGTGAAATGGTTGTATGAAAATAGCTAAAGAGCAACAACAAATCACATACCAGAGCATCTATCTTTGTGCTTGTTTGGAAATCATCAAGACAAATTCTGTCGGCAAGGGTTTCTGTGTTACGCCCAAGTTAACTTCCTGTTTTATGTCCTGTGAATCGGAAACATTATGAGCCCATGCATGGTAAAAGGAAAAGAAAATACTCATGAAGGTCTATACTCAGAGCATAACAAATATGAACGTACGGCGGTCAGCTGAGGACGCACTTGCATTTGCTGCAGAGCTGCAGACATGTTCCCAGAATTACCTTGTACCAACTGGCTGAATCAACAAAAAAAAAACAAGAAAGTGAAAACCCAACCAAACATATACCTCGAAGGGAAACTTGATAACACAGGTAAGGTTCAATCCTTACCTAATGCACTTTCAACTGTCAATCAAAATGGAAATCCCAGGTAGATGTAAACACAAACACTAAACAATCATTTCAACATAAACATCATCAATTAAACAAATTAAATAGGTCATCAGCTAATTTGCGTAGCCTGAAATTGAAGCCGAGATCGATGTGAATTTCTTCAGATGACAACTGTCTGTGGCCAATTTCTTCATGAGAAATGGAATAGAATAACGATCATCACAAGCCCTAAAATTGTAGAATCATCAAAAACCATAATGTTCATGCATAGGAAACAAATCAAAGAGAAATCAATTGTTCTAAATGATAACTTAAGATCCGAGAAACAGGGCAAAACTACGAAAAACAAACTGACCTCAACATCAGTAGGCAGGAAGTAGATGAACAGGTAATACCCAATCACAGTCCAAATGTGATTCCAATTCCAAACCCAAATAACCCCATAATTTTACTAACTATACCCATCTTCAATTTTCTTTCGGATCACCCCTCTAAATTCTCTTAAACGTCGGACGAAAATTTATCAAAGAAAAAGCAAACCCAGAAAATTCCCCACTCTAAAACATCAAAATCATCATCTGGGTAGTCACCAAAATCAGGATTTTGTATGGAAAGTTATTGAGTTGCAGCGGAGGACGTATGAGCCATGGTTCTTCAAAGCAATCTCTACATTGGCTGCTTGCAGAAGAGAGAAGAGAGAAGAGAGAAGAGAGACCGGCAATGGTGAGTAGAGGGAGAGACGCCCAGAGAGGTTGTAGAGAGAGATCAAGAAGATGGAATACGAGAGGATGGCTTATTTTGTAAGCTATTAAGGTTATTTTCCAATTTATGAGTATTCAAAAGGGGTGTATCAAATAGGGGTGTATTCAGCAATTGACATTAAGGGGAATGAATTTAGTCTTTATTAAGTCCAAGTGCTTGTTTTGGAGGGAAAATGGTAGGTGTGCTGAAGTGCTTTGCACTTCAGCCTTTATATAGTTATAGATATGTCAACGCTTGCTAAGAGTTGGTAGTTCCTGCAGCAAGCCTAATTAAGCTATAGCTGCTTTATTTATAAATCAAAACCCACCCAACATTGCCTCCTTCATATTTCTGCTCTTTCTACATAATGGCCTGGAGTATTAAGAAAGAAGAAATGGTGTCCAAAAGGTTTGCTGCCTTAATATTTATTGCTTTTCTCCTTGTAAGTGATGGTATTTATGCTACTGAGGTTGAACAATTTCATGAGGGTTTCACATATATTACTAGTAAAAAATTTCATGAGGCTTTCACATAAAAATATTGTATTTAATACAATATTTTTTAAGTTTTCATTATTAAGATAATTAAATCACGTATATTACTAGTAAAAAATTTCATGAGGCTTTCACATAAAAATGGAACAAGTAAAAGGTTCAAGAGAAGTAATTGATTTAAGGAAAAAATTTATTTGCCTCCAAAAAATTCATGAGGGGTGCGAATGAAATTTTTGGAGGCAAATGAAATTTTGTTTTTCCCACCATCTCTAAATTCAAATGTTTTTTGTGTTTCCCACATAGATGTATCCTACATTTTTCAAATCTTTCTTCTACTATATATAGAAAGAAAGAAAGAAGGAAGAGAAGAGAAGAATTAAATAAAATAAGAAAAAAAAGGGATTCCGGAATTAAACTCGCTACACCGTGTAGCGAGTTTAATTAGGTTTGACCAAACTCGCTACACGGTGTAGCGAGTTTAGGTTAATTAAATGCCCTAATTAATTTTCAAACGGCCAAACTTAATTACCCTAAACTCGCTACACGGTGTAGCGAGTTTTGACAAACCCTAATCAAACTCGCTACACGGTGTAGCGATTTTCAAAAAAATGGACATTCTGGGCAATAGTTTGAACAGTGAGTCATTTTGGTAAATAAAAAAGTAAAAAAGAATTATTTGAGAAAAAATTCTAATATTTGGCTCACAATTATATACTCCTTCCATTATATTTATATTGGCCACATTAGTTCAAAATAGAAGCGGAGCTATATGTAGACAAAGGGGGCAGCTGCCCCCATTTAATTTTGAAAATTGTTTATGAAAGAGTATGAAAATACTCTTGTATCTTTTGATATCTTTGTGATTCTGATTTATAAATTAGTTTGTATATCTTGTATAATTAGGTTAGAAAATAATTGTAAATATAGAATGAGATTACATTTGACTAAACAACTAACTTTTGTGTTTAGATATGTTTTAGGTAATTACTCAAGAAAGGCAAGAACTCTTGTAATAATAAGGAAAGAAGAATCCTTGATGATTTCCCGCGATAGGTCAGCGTAGCGTGAGCGGGCGCGGAGAAGGAAAGGCCAAAGACTTTCGCATAATGGAAATGAGCAAGTAATCCTTGATGATTTCCCATTCCTTCCTTGCCAAGCCGCCTCTTTTCACCATCGGCCAAATACGATATACAAGTGGGACCTGTAGTTCAAATTTTCAGCTGTACCCGCGACAGGATCAAATCCATCTTGAACCATGCTCAACAGAGAAAGGCCGGTCTAGCTAATAAACCCACTCACAAGAAACTAAGTGTATGTATCAACAAAGACAACGCCATAGCTATTAGCTCGATTTTTTTGACGGCTTGAAGGTGAATCCTTCCTTTGTTTCTTGAAGTTAAGATCTTTGATATTTCAAGATTGCTTTTGTGTTTAATTGTTCTTAGGCTAGAACATCTTTGTTCTTTTCGTAAGGTTCTTTTTTTCTTTTCATTGTAAGCTTTTACTTTGCAACTTGTTATCAAACAAGGTTGTGTTTTTATTAAAAGGTTTCCATCAAAAATTTCTTGTTAAGTGTTTATTAGTCCGCTGCATTTAATTCTGTTCGTATGAGTTATTTTACTGTCGAGTTGTTTAGATAGTTGTTAGGACACTTGTGTGAACAAGTAATCATATCCCTATATTGACAATAACACTTAAGATTCAAAATTAAAGCACACTCAAATCATCATAAACTTTACCCAACATCCCAAAATATGAAAAGAACAATTTTTGGGAGGGTGACGCTATATATACTCCCCTATAAACCCAATAACTCGGAGAGATGCCTACCCCCAAACTCAACCATGATATGTCCTCATATCATAGAGAACAACCACATGCCTTGAGTTCAAAGAATGACATGACACAAAAAATAAATAACATAAGGTAATGAAAATATACCTAGTTGGGTTGCCTCCCAATAAACGTATTTAGTTAATGTCGTTAGCCCGACCGTTGCCCACGTTTGGACTTTACTTTCTTTCCTTTGGCCCACTTTGCAGTTTTGCGGGTCTTTATTTTCAGATCATTTATATTCCCCTTTTTATCATATCATTTAGCAGCAAAGAGAAATTTCGACATTCACATTTATTGGGCTTTTCCACTTGTGCCCTCTCATCACCTTTTTAACCATCATAAGAAGGAGCAGAAAGTACAGTAATAATAGTCAAGTTTTCATTGGAATTGCTAAGGGGTTAAAAATCCTCATCCGCATTGTGAACCTCATAACATTCCCTCTTCTCACCACCATATAGGGCAAACTCTATCTCACCACAAACTTGCTCATGCCATGTTTTTCTACCTTCTCCAACATCCAACTTGAACTACCCATAGGTAATTCATCATTGGAGTAAAAAATGGGGATTTCATAGACACAATCCTCAGTTGTATATCTCAAAGGTTGCTTTTCAGGTTGAAGTTCATTCCTAGAGTCATCATTGGAGATTTCATAGACAAAATTCTCCTCTGCTTCCTCTAACAGTTGCTCTTCAGGTTGTGGTAGTGGAAGATCATCAAAATAGCTTAACTCACAAGTTGGATCATGTACGGTTTCTTCCCCATCATCGTTCACTCTCCAAATCAGAGTTGAAGGTTGATTTTCCCAATCTTGTTTATATGGGTTTGGGGACGGCCCAAGTAACGATTGTGTTAGAACATGGATTAATTAATATGTGTTAATTAATTCCATATGTTATAATCATTTAATAAAATTAAAGTATAGATTAAATATGTAAAATTCTATTAGGTGTAAGTACCATTAAATGATGGGCATAATGGTAACTTCACACCACCACCTTTGTGAAAGGGTGTAGTCCCTAAATGAAGTGCCTCTTCTCTTATTATATAAAGGCTATCCATTAGACATTAGAGATACTTGTTGCATTAATAAAATTGAGTCAAAAAAATTATCTTCATCCATTGAGAAGATCAAGTGTGGGCACTAACATTTAGAAGAACTTCATTCCCTAATATTCTTTCTTCTCTCTTCAAGAACATCAAGATGAACTCAACAGGTATTACGCTTCTGCCTTCATTCTCTTCTCTTACTTAATCTATACTTGAGTGTTTTGAGGTCATTGGAATAGAAATGTTCCAACAATTGGTATCAGAGCCTCTCAAGTTTTGGATTAAGTTTGAATTATTATAGCATATGATTTGCTTTACTTTGATTATTTAATCCTATTGAAATCATTACGTTTTGATGTTATGTGAATACTCTAATTCATTTCTAGAGTATTGTATTAAATTCTAAATTCTAAATTCTAAATTTTGGTTTTACTCAAAAAGCTTTCAATTCTTAATGTAAGATTATCCCATTTTGAACATAGCCACCATCATTGGATGCGTTGTGAGTTTGTTCAAATGCATAGCCACACATTTAAAAATGTGTTGTGAGTATTCGGATCTACTTGCTTTGGTTGAATAATGATTCACCATTAAGTTAAGAATTGTTAGTAAAAATATGGAAAATTTGATATTCAGGGTCTGCTCGGTCGAGCACCTTCCTTAACTCGGCCGAGCACCCCATTTGTATCAGCACAACATTTGAATTTTTTTTGAAAAGGCGCCATCCAACGGTCATGATGCTCGGCCGATCACCCCTAAGAACTCGGCCGAGCACCCCTAAGACTCGGCCGAGCACAAGGGATCAGAAAGGGATGTTCTCTGGAGTCTTTTGCTTGGCCGAGCACCTTCCTTGACTCGGCCGAGCAAGACTTATTTTGGCCAGATTTTCAATTTTTCAATATTTTGCTATTTTGATCAATTTTCATTCATTATTTGATTAACGTATACATTAATTTGTGCCCTAAATTATGATTAATTGTATGTTTAAACAAATTTATTCATTTTTTAAATAATATTGTTGCCAAAGTAATTTACGTTATTTAAATGCAAATTTGTTAAAGTGATGAATGTTCTTATTGATATGTGGTAACATGAATTTCCCAAAGGAGATCTTGTTATTGACTAAATATTTGCATTCATGGGGTAGTAATTGAATAAAACGTTTGATCATTTTGAATACTTAGAACCATCTCAAAGGAAGGCGGGTATTTAAAATGAGCTGTTTATATTCTTTATTACCGGGTAACAAATACGTTAAATATTAGGACATTTTTTATACTTGAACCGGCCCAAAGGAAGGCAAGTGATGTAGATCGAGACAGGAATTGAGGAATATATTTTCATATCTTTTATGATTTTATTATTATTTTCGGAATTAATTTTAGTAGAATAATTATAGGAGGTTTTAGAGTAGATTTAGACTTGATTTATTAGATTTAGACTCCTAATAGGTTACCTTATAGGTTAGGCATTATTTTAGGACTTTATTTCTTGTTTTCCAAGTTTTATGGGTGTTATAAAATAGCCCTAAAGTTGTAATCCGAAAATTAGAGTTTTTGATTATTGAATTAATAGAGAATAAAGAAAAAGCTGAGACTTTCTTTATCTAGGGTTTGTAACCCATTGTTTCTGGGTCTTTCCGTTCGGTATCAATCTCAAGGCTTCTTTCGTCATCATTTGGTATCAGTTTCCTGGTCGAATTAATGGCTGAACGAAGGCGTGGTCATGGTGTTCATGGTGTTCGTAGTAGGGTTCGTGAAGCGAATCCCCAGGAATACGATCCCCATCACGAACGTGACCTATATGAAATCAAGAAGGACGAATTGCGAAGAAAGATTCAAGATCTCAAACTTCGTTTGTTGCGTTCCGAGATTCGAGAACTCCAAAGATACTTTGATCGGGTGGAGGGTCGACGAATCCAACGACAACTAGCGCAGTTGGAGGACTCGGATTCAGACGTATCGTCTGATGAAGAGGGTGTAGCGGTGACCAATCCCTCCGCTAGGGATCACGAACTTGGTGACAGGACGTGGACATATCCTTCTAGGGTTATCGGCGACGTGAAGACCGAGATTCCGGAATTAGAAGGTGAGTCACAGCCTGAAAAGTTTGTTGATTGGTCTATACCACCGGTGTTTGATAAGTGTGATTGCGAGATTTGTCATGTTGTGACAACTCACGTAATTGACAAGGGGGAACACCCAATATGGCTGCAACCTGGGAGGACGGACGTCAGCCTGGGAGACCTGAAGGAAGTCACGGCCGAGCACCTGAGCTTGAGGCGGGCGCCTCCTTTGAAGCCAGGCGGGCGCCTCGTTGACAGTGGAATGGTACTGATGTTTGGTTCACGTGTTGATTGGGTATGGAATTCTGAAACCATTCTTTTCTCTCCGTATGAAGATCCGTTTGACACGTATGTGCCCCATTCTTTTGCTCGATACATCATTCAGAAATTACTTAGTGAGTTCTTTGTATCGTTTCAATGGTGTGATTGGATGGATGTCGGGATGAAAGGAAGGAAGTATACAATTCGTCGTCGATTAAAAGATAAATTTCGAACAGTTTTTCCCGTTACGACACTCAAAATTCGTGGTCGAATTTTTCTAAGAAGGGGAGAATGGTACAAGTATGGGAAGGTGGTGCAAATATGGAAGGAGTATCGTTCAGTCTTTTCTCAAGGCAGCAAATATGGAAGGAGTATCGTTCAGTTTTCTCAAGGCAACAAAGGCAGCGACAGAGGCAAAGATCGCCAGAGACATCAGACAAAGGCTTGCGGAACAGGCTTGGGCTTCTTGCTTGCTGGGTTAGGGCTTTAGGGTTTTATTAATTAGGGTTTTATTTATTTAGTATCTCTAGAATGTTCTTAGGATTAGTATAAATAGGTGTGTTAGGGTTTCATTTGAGGCAGACTTTGATTTTTGATTTATGAATATAGTTTTGCTGTGAGCAACTATTATTGAGGGTTTAAATCCCGTCTTGTTTTCTTAAATTCCGTTCAGTCATTCCTCTCATTATCATATAACCTTTCAGACGTCATCAGCAAGTATTTGAAATGTGTTGTTTAAAGTCATTTATTACCCTAAGATAATTTAAATTATGAATCAATTCGCAATTCAAAGATTAGTTTTGATGTCATGTTAATTATCTTTTTTGATGGAATTCATTTGATATAATTAATCATTATGTAGTACTTATACATGTTTTTTATTCATTCTTTATTCTTTTCCAACAAATTTGATTAATGCTTCTTCTATAACTACTGCCGTGAACAATGTTCCGATGCTTACCGGGACTAATTTTAAAACTTGGAAAAATAAGATGACAATGATCTTAGGATGTATGGACCTTGATCTCGCATTAAGAGAACCAAGTCCCGCCCCTCTTACTGACAAAAGCACTGCGGAAGACCGCTTAAGTCTAGAGAGGTGGAACCGTTCTAATCGCGTGAGCCTAAGTATCATGAGAAATGCAGTCCCGGAGACATTTCTGAACAGTGTCTCCGAGGATGTTGGTGCTAAAGGTTTTCTGGATACCCTAGAGGAACGCTTTGCAAAAAGCGAGAAATCGGAAACAAGTGCTACCTTAAGGAAGCTTGTTTCCATGAGGTATAAGGGTAATGGAAACTTAAGGGAGTACATAATGGAAATGTTTCACCTATCAACAAAATTAAAGGCACTCAAGTTGGACTTATCGGAAGACTTGCTTGTGCATTTGGCTTTAATTTCTCTCCCTCCGCAATTTGGTCATTTTGAAACGACCTATAATTGTCAAAAGGACAAGTGGAATATTAATGAATTAATTTCACATGTAACGGAGGAGGAAGATAGATTGAAACATACAAAACCCGAAAGTGCTCATTTAGCATCTACCTCTTCTCGTGGGATAAAGAGAAAAGGTAAGGATTTTGCGGTTGCAACTAAGAAGCCTAAAGGATCATTCAATGATCATAAAGTAATTAAATGCTTCTTTTACAAGGACCTTACTCACATGAAGAACGACTGTCCTAAGTATCGCAATTGGCGAATTAAGAAAGGTATGTCATTTGGCCTTGTTTGTACTGAGGCAAATTTAGTTTCAATTCCTTCGTATACATGGTGGTTGGATTCTGGTGCAACAACTCACATAAGTTCATGTATGCAGGGTTGCCTGAACTACCGAACACCCAATGAAGATGAAAGATATATCTACATGGGAGCTGGAAAGCCGGTGGAAGTTGTAGGCATAGGGACATTTAGATTATCTTTAAGTACTGGATATTTTTTAGTTTTGAATAATACATTTATTATACCGTCTTTTAGACGGAATTTGATCTCAATCACTACCTTAGATAGGGAAGGATATTCCTGTTTCTTTGGTAATAATAAATGTGATTTATATTTCAATTCAAAACTTTTTGGTACTAGTACTTTATCTTATGTTGATAATCTTTATTTGCTTGACACAATCAAGTCAATAAATGAATTCCAAAATAATGAAACTAACTCTAGAGGCACAAAACGAAAGTTTTCAAGTAAAAATTCTTATACCTTATGGCATAGGCGTTTGGGTCATATCTCTAAAAGGAGAATTGGCAAGCTTGTGTTTGAGGGAATATTAGAAAAACTTGATACTCCGAAAAATAACTTTTGTATTGAATGCCTTAAAGGGAAATTTACAAACACTAAAGGCACAGAATCCATGAGAGCCTCAAACGTCTTAGAACTTATTCATACAAATATATGTGGACCGTTCACTACCCCTTCATGGAACGGTCAAACATATTTCATCACGTTCATAGATGATTTCTCTCGTTATGGATACATTTATTTGCTCATGAAAAGTCTCAATCTTTAGACGTTTTCAAGTCTTTTAAGTTCGAAGTTGAAAATCAACTTGGAAAGACTATTAAGAACGTTAGATCCGATCGTGGTGGTGAATACTACAGACGGAATGACGGTTTGGGAGAACAACGTTCGGGTCCTTTTGCTCATTTTTTAGAAGAGTGTGGGATTGTCCCTCACTACACCATGCCGAGGAAATTCAATATGAATGGTGTAGCCGAGAGACGGAATAGAACCCTTAAGGATATAGTAAGAAGTATGATTTCTTGTACTTCTTTACCTCACTCCTTATGGGGCGACGCATTAAAAACCGCAGCTTATATTCTCAATAGAGCACCTTCAAAAGCTACCGACAAAACCCCTTATGAGTTATAGACGAATAAGAAACCGTCCTTAAATCATCTTCATGTATGGGGGTGTCCAGCAGAAACTAGGCCTTATAGGCCTAATGAGGGCAAACTGGACCCTAAAACTATTAGTAGCTATTTTGTAGGGTATGCTGAGAGATCTAGGGGATATAAATTCTATGACCCAAAAACTAGAACATTTTTCGAGACAGGAAATGCTAGGTTTTTTGAGGATGTTGATTTTAGAGGGGAAAATTTGAATAGTGATTTTGAATTTGAAGAGTTAGAGGAAGCATCCATTTATATACCTCTTCCTATAGTTCCTATCGAAAATCAAGCACTTGTGCCTGAAATTCGACAAGAACATATAATTCAAAATAACATTAATTCTCCTATTAATGAACAACATTAAAATGTTAATGAGGAAAATCAATAACCTCAAAATCAAGATGAATCGGTGCCCTTAAGAAGATCTAATAGAGCAAGAAGGAGTGCTATTCCGGATTATTATGATGTGTATCTTGCGAGAATGAGGAACCGTTAGGTTTAGTGGGAGATGAACCAATCACCTTCCATGAAGCCATTAGTGGTCCAAATTCTCATAAGTGGATTAATGTCATAAATGAAGAGTTAAAATCCATGACAGATAATGACGTTTGTGATCTTGTCCCATTACCTAATAATGTGAAACCCATTGGGTGTAAATGGGTTTTTAAGACCAAAAGGGATTCACAAGGTAATGTGGAAAGACATAAAGCTCGTCTTGTCGCGAAAGGATTTACTCAAAAAGAAGGCATTGATTATAAAGAAACATTTTCACCGGTATCCTCTAAAAATGCTTTTAAGATCATTATGGCATTAGTGGCACATTTTGATCTTGAGCTTCATCAAATGGATGTAAAGACAGTTTTTCTCAATGGCAACATTGAGGAAACTATCTATATGAAGAAACCAAAAATGGTGACTGATTCAGATCAAACTAGTCAACTAGTTTGTAAACTTAAAAAATCCATTTATGGGCTTAAGCAAGCATCTCGTCAATGGTACTTAAAATTTAAGCAAGTTATTCTTTCATTTGGCTTTGAAACAAATCTTGGTGAAGATTGTGTGTACCATAAGTTCAGTAGGAGTATGTTTATAATTTTGATCTTGTATGTGGATGATATTTTACTTGCTAGTAATGATAAGAACCTTCTTAAGGAAACTAAGAAATTTCTCTCAAACAAATTTGAGATGAAAGATCTTGGTGAAGCTTCTTTTGTATTAGGAATCCAAATACTTCGCGATCGTTCATGAGGTATTTTAGGATTATCACAAAAGAGCTATATAGAGAAGGTATTACAACGGTTTAGCATGGAAAATTGTAAACCACATGACACCCCTGTCTCTATGGGAGATAAATTCAGTTTAAAACAATGTCCTAAAATAATATTGAATCCAAGTATATGGAAGAAATCCCATATGCATCGGCAGTAGGAATCTTATTGTATGCACAAGTCTGTACTCTTCCAGATCTTGCATTTATTGTTGGCATGCTTGGTTGATACCAAAGCAATCCGGGAAAAGAACATTGGGTTGCAGCCAAAAGGGTGATGAGGTACTTACAAAACACAAAGGAATACATGCTTACATATACAAAGTCGAATCATCTTGAGATCGTTGGTTATTCCGATTCCGACTTTGCTGGGTGCCAAGATAGTCGAAAGTCGACATCCAATTACGTTTTCATATTAGCTAGTGGAGCGGTATTTTGGAGAAGTGCCAAGCAAACAATAGTAACTTCCTCCACCATGGAAGCCAAATTTGTTGCTTGCTACGAGGCATCCAATCAAGCTATATGGCTGCATAAATTCATTGAAGGACTGCGAATTGTCAAAGGTGTTGAAAGACCGCTTAAGTTATATTGTGACAATAGAGCCGCAGTATTGTAATCCAACAACAACAAGAGTTCATCAAAATCTAAACATATAGATATTAAGTTTCTTGTTGTAAGAGAAAGAGTACAAAATGAACAAATAAATATACAACTTATAGGGACAAATTCCATGTTAGAGGATCCATTTACTAAGACATTGTCTCCTTTAGTTTTTCACGAGCATGTTGCTCATATGGATGTAATGACTTTTGATAATGCTTAAATCAGTGGGAGTTTGTGTTGTTTTTCATTTGTACATTTTGTACTCTTTGATCTCAAATTAAGAAGGACTAGTTGGAGAATATATATACATTTTTTGTATATTCATTAAATATTTTATGCTACATATTTATACTTAATCTATGTCATTTAGTTGGATATATATATGTGATTAATGTGGGTTTAGTTGCGAATCAATTACAACGACTGCCCCTTTAGTCCCTATACTTATAGGACTAATGGACGGGATTGTGTTGGATGACAATAAAAGTGAACATGAGGGTTGTCATTCATATTAAGGGCAAACCCCGGTGCGCCAAGCGCTCCCCGCCTTGCGGGGGTTGGGAGAGGGAACCATTTGCTAGAGCCTTCCCCTGACAATTGCCAAGAGGCTGTTCGCCAAGGTTCGAACCCGTGACCTTATGGTCACCAAAGGAATTTATTAAGTCAAAGACACATATTCATGTAATCCAAGTGGGAGATTGTTAGAACATGGATTAATTAATATGTGTTAATTAATTCCGTAAGTTATAATCATTTAATAAAATTAAAGTATAGATTAAATATGTAGAATTCCATTAGGTGTAAGTACCATTAAATGATGGGCATAATGGTAACTTCACACCACCATCTTTGTGAAAGGGTGTAGTCCCTAAATAAAGTGCCCCTTCTCTTATTATATAAAGGCTATCCATCATCCATTAGAGACACTTGTTGCATTAATAAAATTCAGTCAAAAAAATTATCTTCATCCATTGAGAAGATCAAGTGTGGGCACTATCATTTAGAAGAACTTCATTCCCTAACATTCTTTCTTCTCTCTTCAAGAACATCAAGATGGACTCAACAGGTATTACGCTTCCGCCTTCATTCTCTTCTCTTACTTAATCTATACTTGAGTGTTTTGAGGTTATTGGAATAGAAATGTTCCAACAGATTGCCAAGATGGGAATGAGAATATTTCTTGCACCTATGGAGAATACTCAAGAAAATATGTTCTAGATGGACAAGCATTAGTAGCATGGGAATAAACACCATAAATGGAACATGCCTCTTGAATATTATAATTTGCAAAATTTCTATTTGCAACTAGCCTTGTTAATTGCTCTACTTGTTAAGACAAATTGGTCAGTTGTTAGAACAATCTATGTTCGACCAACTCATCATTGGTGCTCATCTCATATATCCCTCTAAAAGTATCTCACATCATAATTTATAAGAAAAATAAAGAAATAAAAATTTAATTACAAAGAAGAATCAAGAAAAACAAAAGAAAACTTATTTACAATGTTGAAAATTAAACTGTGGATTACAAAACAAGTCCCCAACAATTGCGCCAAAAATTTGATGCAGGAAAACCCCACTTGTTATAAAATACCTAGCAAGTGCACTAGCTTGCACTAGCAAGGTTCGAATCCACGGGGACTTGTGTATCCACAATTTATTTCTCAACAGTTAAATTAGAAAATAAATGACTGTTTTTTTTTTTGTTTTGATTTGACTAATTACTAAAATAATTAAAAGCCACTAAACTTGAAAAACAATTAAAACAAAAAGAATTCAAATTACTAGAAGGATTCGCAGGTTGGACATCACAATACATTCACTCTATGCTGATTTTCGTAAATAAAGATATCAATCTCATTCTAGGGTTTATTCACAAAAGTAATGATTCGGACGGTTAGGACGCCAGATTGCAATCATATGATTCTCTTTATATTATGTATTCTATTACGACTACATAACATGCGGAGAACGAATTAAGCACTCATGAATTATACTCCCTCCATCCCAAAATGTTTGTCGCATTTGACTTTTTTGTTGAACTTTGAACACAAATATATGACAATTTAATTATGTTCATGAAATTCTAAAAATTTCTATTGATTCACCATTAATAATATTATCAACAACAACTTTTAAAATTACATGAACATGATTAATCTCTCATAAATTTGTGGTCAAAGTTCAATAAAAAAGTCAAATGGGACAAACATTTTGGGACGGAGGGAGTATGAACCTAAATCCCTTTGAATTCTATTATGGCTTCAATAGGATTTATTTATCAAAGTAGTGGTCAATGTATTAATCGCCCAAAATTAATGATCCAATTAATACCCAAATAGTTTAAGAGTCAAAATTATCTTAACATAAAGTTGAAACTCTAAAACCTTGAATTAAGATTACTTTGAAGAACAAGAATGAGATATAATGGACGAATTAGATCACAACATAGAAATTTGGTGTTGTTATATCCAACCCATAAATCTAGGGAATTTAGCTATTTAAAATCATAAGAACAAAGACAAAGAATTAAATAAATAAAAACATGTATCTTGATTCTTGAATCCTTATTTACAACTTAATGAAAGAATAATAAGACCTCAGATTCTCTTAAAATATGGCTGGAGTTGTTCTATATATACTTGGGGGATAGAGTAGGGTCGAAATTAGGAAATGAGGGCCAAAACCGAGTCAAAATAGGAAAATCTGAAGCTGATGAGTGGGGTGATGAGCGGCCGCACAAAACCATGGTGTGCGGCCGTCCAAGCTGTCCGAGAGTTTGTGCGACTGCCCACTTTGCATGCGTGCGTGCCCTCTTCTTTGGCAAACTTTCGAAGGTAATAACTTCTTCATATGCACTCCGATTGGGACGTGTCACATATCTTTGAAAAGCTCTCGATGAGTACTATCAAATGGTAATGAATGATAAGGGTTGTTGGGTATGCATACTTTAACCCTCCTAGCTTTAGCATAGATTTGATTGATACCATAACCTTATCTCTATTTTAAGGACTTTAGGCCCATATGTAATGAAGCTTAGACGTCAATTTTTTAGCATAAGTCCATTTTATAGAATATGTTTATTTAGGCTTGAAGACTGACACAAGACTCATTGGACTAGAGGATTCAAGTCAAGAGGTTTTACGATCTTGCAAAACTGCAGTCAAGGTTTCAGACCGCATCATCAAAACCGCATGAGCAAACCGCTCCAGCAAATTGCTTTGTAAAATTCTTTCTCTGAAACCGCATCTGAAGACCTAGTGTAAACCGCAGTAGTGAAACCGCACTAGCAATCTGCAGTGCTGTTCCAATATCTAGACCGCACTATGAAACCTTATCTAGTGAAACCGCACTTATCAAATCGCATCTACACCAGACCGCATCCAATGATTGAAGACTTGGAGTTGAACCACATATGACTATTGGAATCCACGTCAGTAATATCAAAAGTCAACCACCAAATATTGTCACGTGACTAAGTGTCAGACAAGATCTGCAAGGATCTTGAAAAGGTGATAGATGTCCTTCATACCTTATTTGCAGCTGAAGTCTGATTAGCTTTTTCTGCAACTGTTATACCAAATGACAAAAGTGGATTTGTGGACCAATCAGATTGCACCAGTACAGTACTTCAACAGCTGTATCATAATGGCTACTTACTTGGTGCTTGGGTATTAATACTCCTAATCTTCAACATTTGAAGATTGCTTGAGAAATTTAAATTGCTGTGAGTTCATAAGAGTTGAAGCTCTGCCTAGAAAATATTCAGTCCTTAGAATCATCATCTTCTTCCTTCAAGAAATATTTCCCAGCACAGAAATCAAGCCTTTATCTCTTCAAGAATCATTGTGCTCTACATCATGTAGATTCAAAGAGCCTTGATCTTGTTAAACACACACACACACATACCTCACTTGTTTAATCACATAGATTATTCATTGTGCTAATCAATTTGGAGACCATTGACGAAATGCTGGTGGAATGTGTGACAAATGACCCGTTCGTTCCCTTGAAGGCCAACACCAATCCAACCACCAGTGCTGAAATTCCAGAAGTCCAAAAGCCTAAATCTAAGTGGTCTAATGAAGAGAAAAGATTAGCTGCTTTAGACAGCAAAGCGAAGTTCATCATTTCGGAACCCTACCCGTATCAACCCTTCAAAAAGTGATGTATTCCAAAACTGCAAAGCAAATGTGGGATGCCATAGAGAGCTACCTCGAAGGTTACGATCTTTGCAAGGAGAATAAAAGATATGATGTTGAAAGATCCAACAAAAACTTCAACTGAAAATCCAACGAAACCTTGCGCCAAACCTATGATCACTATGTTGAGGTAGTTAACGCTTGTAGATCTCTTGGCAAAACTTTAACTGATAAATAAGTCAATATGACTTTTCTAGCTGCTTTAGGTTCGAGATGGGTCAATAAAGACACATCTCTTGAGGACTCAAAAGTTTTGAATACTTGGACGTTAAGTAACTTGTATGCAAATCTTAGAGTCTATGAACTTAAATTATACCATATTGAAGAGGTTGAAGGGAAAACCAAATCACTTTCCATGTCCGTAGTGGAACATGAGGAGAAACCAACCACATCAAACCAAACCGCTGATTCTTCCATATCAACTGCATCACTCATCAAAATGGATGATGATGATTTTGCCATGTTTGTGAAAAGATTTCAAAATTTAGAAAATCTTCAAAACCATTCACAAAAAAATTTTCTAAAGGCAAACCTCCAGCAACTTTTTCCAAGGCTGCTGATACAAAGAAAAAGGGTGATCTAGTTTCCTACAACTGTAGAAAACCTGGTTACTTTGAATCTGAGTGTCCACAACCTAGATTTGAATATATGAAAAAGAAAACCTCTCCTGCAAAATTTTCTCGTCGCAAGGGAATGGTTTCTGAAGAGGAAGAGAACTCAAAGGAGTTAGCAACTTGGATTGAAACAGATTCTGACGAAGGAAGTGATGATGAAACCAAAGAGGTAATCTCTGCTTAGTTACAGATGCTTCCGATGATTCAGATACTGAGTCAGTCGAGTCGCTGGATATGGAGGATGAAGTAGTTCCTTCAAGGATTTCCAAATTAAAATTGGATGATGACGTGAAACTTACTCCTAGTGTAAAGATTGGGAATAGTTCTTACTCACGTCCTATTTTCCCCCCAAAAATTCTACACCTTCAAAAGAAATTCCAAAGAAGAAAATTTTGAAAAAGGTGGTGGAAGAAATTTCTCCCATGGAACATAAAAGGATGTTCAAGGAAGCCGAAATGATGATCCATAAATTCCATTATGTTAAGAAAGCTTTAGCTTTAGCACATGATGAAATTTCTCAGTTTAATACGGAGAAAACTGTAATGAGGTCTGAAATTTCTAATCTTAAAGACCAAGTTAAAAGTATGTCTCCTATTGCTGAACAAAACCGCATCCTAGAAACTAAGGTTGTTGCACTTCAACTTAGGAACAATGATCTGGTTGCTCAAAACAACGATCTCCAGAAGATTATTGATGAGTGGACCAAATCACGTGTCACCTTGGATCAAATTTTAGAATCCCAAGCGACCAGTGGTGTTAAAGAAGGTCTGAGATTTCAAACAGATAAAAAGGAGAAGTGTGCATCCTGCTGTGAAAAGGATGAGGAAATTTCTAAACTAACTAACGAAATTCCTAAGGAGAAGCATTCTATTTCTAAGGGTAAATGACAGGAACAAAAGGCTCCACTTAACTTTCATTATGTCTACCCTAAGAAACAGTTTCGGAAAAATTCTCAGATGAAAGGAAAAGAATCTGAGGTTGAAACCACAGAGGAGGTTTCTTATACGGCTGACCGCACCTCTACTTCAACCGCACCTGGTGGAGTACGTGGTGCAGCCAACCGCACGGCTGACCGCACTTCTTCTTCGACCGTACCTCCTGCCTTCAAAAGCAAGAGTGAAGGCTAAAACCGCAGTTCCCAAACCGCATGCTAATCCTAAGTAGAGTAAAGAGTTTGTAAAACCTCATGTTGCTCAAAGCTTTCATAAGTGTTCTGTGTGTGATGTTTAGGTCACAAGGCTGCAGAATGCCTTTTGAGGTTCACACCCAATGCCAGGAAGAATAATCCTCCTTCTGTCAAACAGGTGTGGGTCGTCAAAAGGTGCTAACCTCAGGACCCAAAGAATAAAGGGGACCTTATTTTAAATGTTTATCTTTCAGGTCCTCTGCTTAATGGCTGGTCACTCCAAGGATAATGAATGGTATCTTGATAGTGCCTGCTCAAGATATATGACTGGAGATAGATCATTATTTGAAGATATCATTGAAGCAAGCGGTCCATCTGTAACCTTTGGTGACAACAACGAAGGCAAGACCATTGGTTATGGTATCATAAGGAGAGGAAATCTAACCATTGAGAAGGTTTCTCTTGTTTAAGGACTCAAGCACAACCTCCTTTCAATTTCTCAATTCTGCAATAAAGAAATGCATTGCAACTTCATTTCCTCAAATTGCTTTATCAAAGATAGCATTTTCGGAGTCACCCTACTCACAGAAATTTGTAAGAGTAATATTTACATTATCGATCTTAATTCTGCATGTAGTATTACTAATCTCTGTTTTGTAGCTAAAAATGTGAGCGAAAATAGTTGGCTATAGCACAAGAGGTTGAGTCACTTGAACTTCAAGTATCTAGCACAGATTGGAAGGGAAAACCTCATTTGTGGTTTACCCAATGTGGCTGACCACCATCCAGAGAAATGCAGTGCATGTCAACTTGGTAAACAAACCGCGTCGTCTTTCACCAGCAAGACCGCACCTTCAACAGCAAGATGTTTACAACTGCTTCACATAGATTTGTTTGGACCCGTCACCACTGCCAGCATTGGAGGAAATAGATATACTTTAGTGGTGGTGGATGATTATTCTAGATAAATGTGGGTTGAGATGATGATCACAAAAGATGATTGCTATGAAATTCTAACCTCACTCTTTAGATGTCTCCAAACCCAAAAAGAAGACGACATCGTTAGTGTGAGATCCGATAATGGAACAGAATTAACAAATAACGGTGTTGCTCAGTATTGTGATGACCATGGGATTGATCACAATTTTTCTATTGCTGGTGTTCCACAACAAAATGGGGTTGTGGAAAGAAAGAACAGGACGTTGATTGAGGCTGGAAAGACTATAATTTCTGAAGCGAAGCTACCTCAGTATTTTTGGGCTGAAGCAATCAACACAGCATGCTTCACTCAGAATTGCTCCCTCATCAACAAGACCTATAACAAAACTCCATATGAGATTTGGAGAGAAAGAACCCCCAACATTGCTTTCTTCAAGATCTTCAGCTGCAAATGCTTTATCCTCTACAATGGAAGAGAAATAGAGATAAATTTGGAGCCAAGGACGATGAAGGTATTTTTGTTGGATATGATAAACATTCTAAGGCTTTTCGTGTTTTCAATAAAACTAGTTTAAAGATAGTAGAGTCTGTCTATGTTACTTTTGATGAACATTCTCTCCTTGAGCCACATATGGCTGCAAATGTTGCTGATGATTTTGTTAAGACAAATGAAACATGTGAAAGTTCCAAAACCGCACCTGAACCTCAACAATCGCAAAATCCAGCAACCTCAATTAAAACTCCCTCAAACCGCAATTTTTAAACCGCACCTGAAGTTTCCACTTTAGATGCAACCGCAAGGGAAGAAGTTGAGATTTCACCCATTCAACTTATTGAACCTCTTAATCAAATTACTTTCCATGACTTCGCTGCAGGATCTAACGATGTTCCAATTGAAGATCTTCAGCAAACCTCAGTTCAACCAGATTTACCCCCCGAGGATCGAAGTCAGCAGTCACCCTCTCACAAATGTGATTGGTGATTTGTTTTCCGGTGTTCAAACAAGGAGATCAAACTATGACGAGCATAATTCTTTGATATCTCAAATTGAACCCAAGAAGATTGATGAAGCACTCCAAGATTCCAGTTGGGTCGTTGCTATGCAAGAAGAACTCAACCATTTTGAAAGATGCAAGGTTTGGACATTAGTGCCTAGACCTCATGATCAAGGAGTGATAGGAACTAAGTGGGTGTTTTGGAATAAAATGGACGAGAACGAAAGCATCACCAGAAACAAAGCAAGGTTGGTTGCACAAGGATATAGGCAAGAAGAAGGAATCGACTACGATGAAACCTTTGCTCCTATTGCAAGACTAGAAGCAATCAAAATTTTCCTTGCCTACGCCTCTTTCAAGCTTTTCAAGTTATATCAAATGGACGTGAAGAATGCTTTCCTCAATGGTGAACTTCAAGAGACCGTGTATATTGCTCAACCTCCTGGATTTGAAGACTCCAAATTTCCAAATCATGTCTACAAACTCCAGAAAGCTTTGTATGGACTCAAGCAAGCTCCAAGGGCATGGTATGAGACTCTCTCTAAATATTTACTAGAAAAAGGCTTCAAACGCGGTAAAATCGATACAACTCTATTCATTGCTAAATATAATAATCATTCTTTACTTGTCCAAATATATGTTGATGATATTATTTTTGGCTCTACTAATGAATTATTTTGTAACCATTTTGAGAAGCTAATGAAAAGCAAGTTTGAGATGAGCATGATGGGACAATTAACGTTGTTCCACAGGCTTCAAATCAAACAATGTGAAGAAGGAATCTTCCTCAGCCAAGCCAAATACACCAAGGAGTTGATAAAGAAGTTTTGACTTAGAAATGCAAAAGCATACGATACTCCTATGACTACCGACAATAAGCTAGATAAAGATCTAAAAGGTAAGAAGGTTGATCAAACCTTATATCGAGGTATGATTGGCTCATTACTTTATTTAACTGCTAGTAGGCCAGATATTATGTTTAGTATTTGTGTATGTGCTCGCTATCAAGTCGATCCTAGAGAAGCACATTTAAGTGCAGTCAAGCGTATAATCCTTTATCTCTCTGGAACTACTAACTTGGACTTTGGTATTCCAAAGATTCGAATTTTAGTCTCATAGGTCATTCAGATGCAGATTATGCAGCTTGCACTATTGACAGAAAAAGCACTAGTGGGACTTTTCACTTCCTCAGAAATAGACTAGTTGCTTGGGCCAGCAAGAAGCAAGCCTCAGTTTCAGTGTCAACCACAGAGGCTGAATATATTGCTGCTGGAAGTTGTTGCTGCCAAATCCTTTGGATGAAGCAACAATTGGTGGACTATGAAATTAATGAAGGAAATTGCCCAATCATGTGTGACAACACATCAACAATTTCAGTCTCCAACAACCCTGTCATGAACTCAAAGACCAAGCATATTGATATCAAATATCATTTCCTCAAAGACCATGTGGAAAAGGGGAATATCCATTTAGAGTATGTGGGGACAGACAACCAGATTGCTGACATCCTTACCAAAGCTCTTGACTCCAAGAGGTTTTCTTTCCTCAGAGGAGAAATGGGTATGCTTGAACATAAATAAGTCCATACCTTTTATTTCTAACTTGTGTGTTAAGTAAGTGAAATTTAGGTTGAAATTCCTGTTGAGGTTCCAAACCTCACCCCTGTTGAAACCGCGTGACCAAAACCGCATGCAGTCAACCGCTTGCAGCCAAGCGCTAGTTCTAAACCGCATGCTGCAGCCTGACCGCATGGATATCAACCGCGTTTCAACACTTAGAATATTTTTTCAATGCTTTTCATTTTTTTTCTTTAAAAAAAAACTGTTCATTTTCGGTTTATTTGTATGACTGCCACGTGGACCCAGGTATGTTTTCCTTATTTATTTTTTGGTCCTTATTTTGGCATAAGGGTATTTTTGCAAATGTTTTCCCACGTTATTTCAAAATTTAAATGCATTTAATGCAAAGGGAACATTGACATTTAAAGCTTTCATGTCAGGCGTCATTGACTGATGTGTAGAAGCTGAAAGAGTGCAACATTTGTAATGATTCACTTAGAGAGGTAGTGGAACAGTCTCTTCAACTGTCTTCACTCTGAAAATTCCCTATAAATAGCTAACACATGCTACAATTTTAACTCTTTCAACTGTCATCGCTGCAAATCGTACCTTCTACCTACCAAACATTTTCTCTCTCTAAAATCTCTCAACAGAAACCTTCAAAACCTTCATTTTTTTTCAAAATCTGCAAACACTTTCCATGGCTCCTAAGAAGCAATTCACAGATATGGTATGATTTCTAACTCTTAACTCTTTAATTTTCTGCAAATCAGCCATGGATGAACTCCAAAACCTTCGAATGCCATTTTTCTATTTTGGTTGATAGATTCTTTATTTCTCAGTCACTTTGTGTAAAATTAGTTGGGTTTTGCTCGAATTCTTGTTGGGATTCTGATTATGTTCTTTATATTATGATCAACACATGTTTTGGTTACTGATTTTGAGATTTTCAGTTTTCTCTTTTCGAAAACCCACTTTGTGCTCTTGGTGATTTCTTGATGATTCTGATAAAAAGTTGTTATTTTGTTGTTACATTATTGTTCTACAACTGATTAGGATCATTTTGATATGTTATGTGTTGATTTTGGTTAACTTTTGGAAAATCTATGTTCTTCATGTTCTTCGTGTTCTTCGTGCATTCATAACTGTTCATACGTTTTTTCTGAAAATTTCTTACGCTTTGGATTCCTTGATTCTTGAATCTTGTTTTTCATACTTAGAATATATTTGGAAAACTTTGAATTTCATTTTGCATTTGAACCACATCTTTCTCAACCGCGTGCTATCTTAGTTTGAAACCACTTGTTTAAAACCACTTGTTTAAAACCGCATATCAAACGTGTTTCAAATCGCATGTTCATTTTGATAGCTAACCGCATGTTAGAAACCGCATGTATATATCTTTTGAAACCGCATGTTGGATATTCTTGAGTATTACTTAGTATATAGGCTGGACACCATAACCTTCTCTTTGAACACTTCATAGAAGTCTGAGATAACTTTGGTTTAACAATGCCACGGGCTAGTAATTACACTCTTGAATTTTCTTATTTATTTCCTTGCCTTGTATTCACAGTTTACTTGGGGTTTGAAGTATTTCATTTTTCAATCCGCACCATTGCTGAACCGTATGGGTGCTCAAACCGCATGTTAACTGTGAATCCATAAATGGATCTAACTTTAATGTTTTATTTTGTAGGATCCTCAATTCTTTCTACGTGGCTGGGAAATCAATGAGACAGAGTTGATGAATGATGCACTGGGAAGAGAGCTGATCAGAAAGATGGATGCTTCAGGAATCCTTCCCCTCTTTACAAAGAAACAAACCTATACAATCCCTGCATTCGTGGACTAGTTCTACACCAATGCCAAGCCAGGCCAAAGAGAACTTGAGAATGGTCGGTTGATAAACTGCCCGACTGCCAGTGTTGAGGGCTTCGATGTCTCAATAGACTATCTGGACATCCAAAACACATTCGGGTTCAACGTTTCGAATGCCCCTGAGAGTGTTAGCCAAGAGATAATGGATGCAACCACCTCTATAATAGCTGTAATCCCTTCTCTTTCTGGTCAGTACAAGAAGGTGCCCAGAAAAGCTTTTGGTGAGCTAATGAGCCATCTTTGTTTTCTTGTTGGGAAGTCTGTTTTTGGGAAGATATGAAACCACAACAACTTCACCTCTCAGCAATGGATGTACTGCAGTGCCATCCACAGTGGGATTCCCCTCTATTGGCCCAAGATTCTCATGAGGGAACTTTCTTCAAGCATAAACACTTACCAGTCCAAGACAAAGAATGAACACCAAAGATGGAGACCTTTCTGCAGGCTCCTGACCGCTATATTTGCCATTGAGGATCTCAGAATCTATACTCCTGAGCTAACTATGGAATGGGGAAATGAAGAATCTCTTGGACTAGCTGCTTGCCACAGCTTCAGATTCAGCTATGGCAATGATGAGTACAAGGGGCTCTATGATGCTGATACCATTCCTACTAGGGAATTCAATGTCAAGATGTCTCCTGAAACTACTGAAACCGCAATTGGACATGCGGTCAAGAAAGTCAGAAGATCAAAAAAGGCTGCAGCTGGACTGCCTCTGAAGAAGGCTAGAACCGCACCAGCACCCAAATTGCATGCTGATGCTGCTGCAGGTCCAAACCAGAAGGACAAGAAGAAGATGCTCATTGATGAGCCTGATGAAGTGGAAGATGACGATGAAGAGGAAGAGGATGGTATTCCTGCCCTGATAGGAAGGGCCAGAAAAGTCAAGCAAACCAAAGATGATTTTACTGGAGAAGATTTGGCTGACTTTTATAGAGCTGAGTTGGACAGGCTGGAGAAAGAAGCTGAGCAGAGAAGAGCTGCTAAAGGTAAGGCAACCTCACTTCCTCCCAAACCGCAGCCTACACCCCAACCGCAGCCTACCCCAACCCCCTCTTCAATCTCAACCGCCTCTACCTCCCCAAACTCAAACCGCTCCCATTCAACCACCATCTCTAATCCAACCTCACCAAACATCTAACCTTCAACCTTCTCCCAAACCTCTCTCCCCTATCCAACCTCAAAGAGTTGCAACCGCTCAAGGGGAGCAACCCAAAAGAAAGAGGATAAAAATGATTGCGAAAAATAAAAACACACCCAAAGGGCCAAAACGTTTCCTCAAATGTGTTGCCCAAACCAACATGCCTATTCCTGGTGAAACCCCATCTTCCTTTGACCAAGGATCTCCTTCTCCTTCTCCTTCCCCTTCACCCTCTCATTCTGACTACCAAACCCTTTCTGACCTTAACTCACCCTTGGGCCCTGCCTTTCAAGTATGGACCCAAAAAAAATCTGTTGGCCAAGCCATTTCAACTTCTATATTCAGAGATCCAACTCCTTCACCTCCTCATTCTAACCGCGGCCAAACCCCTCCTCTTTCAAACCATGTCCAAACTCCACCCCCATCTAAAACACCTACACCACCTCTCTCTCCTATACATTAAACCCCTCCTCCATCTAAAACTCCTACCCCTCCTACCTCCCCTCAACTACAAGCATCCCCTCCTCTTTCTGTTCACACTACTCAAACCAATTCCACCTCAAAGTCACCTCCCAAAACCTCAAACCTTCCAACTTCCACAACTCCTCCTCCAAACCAAACCTCCCCCAACCCTACCGCTTATATAACTTTACCCCAAAATATACCAATTCTAACACCTCGATCCTATACAATTCTAACCGCCAACATCTTCCAAACCCTTAATACCCAACTACCCCAAACTACCCTCCCCACCTAAACCCCACCCATTATCCAAACCGCTCTTTCCACCTCAACCGCCCCTCCTTTAGATTACTCCCAAATACTTTCCACCCTTAACCTTATTCAAGGCCATATCCTACTCAACCAAGGCCACATCATTAAACTAACTGCTTCGAATGCCTCTCTTGAAGCCTCCAACTGCTCCCTCAAAAACCATGTTGAAATCCAATCCCATCTCCTTGCCACTCAATCCCTAGAATTTGGTGCTTACAAATCCTCCATGAAGGATATCCTCCTGAATCTTGATGCCATTAAGGGGGAGAGTGCTATAGCAAACATTGTCAAATCTGCTGCTGAAACCTACTTTGATGGATTCAGAAAGGATTCAAAAAGGATTTAGCTGAGGGAAATTTAATTTCGAGGTTTAAACTTGCATAATATTTTAAGTGTTCTGGTTTCTGCACATTCTGTTCTCCTAGAGGTCAAAATTGTGTGAGTTTGGCTTGTTCAAGCAAACACACGTGAGTTTGATCTCCCAGGCTAAATTCGTGCAAGTTCGGGACTTTGTTCTCTAGCATGCTTGTTTTTCTGATCTCTTTGGCATGGATAGTTCATATGTCTTGGAATGGGGGTATTTCCCTCATTCCAAATATTTCTGGACATTTTCCCATCTCGGGCGAGCCTGGGCTTTATGGCCCAATTTGGGCGAGTTTCAATGCCTTGCGTGACTCGGGCGAGTTTCTTCCTCAGTAAGATTACCAGAATAGGGATAGACAAGAGTTAAACTTAGGCCCAAAATCATGTAGTTATTCTATTCTGTTTAGTTTTGCCAGTCACACGGATAGCTCGTAAGTTGTAATTTTTCTTTTTTATGTGCCTAAATGTTCTTCTATCCCTTTTATTTTATGTAAAAAAATATTTTTGCCATGTATATTGACTCACACCACATATGCTTTTCCTATATAAACTTCTCACTATCGAGTCTCACAAGTATAAACCCTAACCCATCGAGGCCCACATAAGGGGTTCCAATCTCCAATGACATTGGTTCCTCGTGAAGTGGTAATTCTTAGCTGGCTATGTGCTCTGATGACCACACAAGCAGGTAGAATTTTTAGCCTCTTCAGCCAAGCACAAACCACACATTCTTAGATTAGGGCATTCACTCTGTGACTCTGTCGGTTTAGTATGTCGGATTTCCTTGAGCCAACGACACCAATTACACATGATGTTTCATTCAAAAGAAACTCGTGGTCATTATGGACAAATTTATATCTAAACATGTGTGCTTTGTGACGTTGATTCAATTAAATCCCTACATGCTTAGGTTTGGAAAGAAAATAATGGAATCCGACGAGTATATGAGACCGCGATATGGTATATACACTAGTGTGACTTTACTATTCTAGAGCCCTAAGTAGAAACCAAAAAATGACTTTGTTGCATAGGGAATAAAAAAAAGTCTTTTCTCTATATGGTGAGTTGTGTGCCCAAAATGTGTACTAAGCCTCTCCATGATCCATGTGTTACTCAAAAACTGATGGGGCCTATTCTTCTCCAACTAGTTTTGATACAAAGCAAGGTAATCAACTCCAATGGCCGATATTATCAACAATGATAGTGGCAGCGGTAATGGCAACCCCACCAACAAGGAGATACTTGAAATGATGAGGCTCATGAAACGAAAACTCGATATCATAGCCACAGACATGCAATGCAAAGATGATGGTGGAAGAATTAGTTAGAGCTTCTAGAAAGGGTAAATAAGAAGGAAGTAGTCGACCTTCAACTCCAATTAGAGAAGCTCATAATCAAAGAGAAATAGATTGTCAGCAAAGCTCTCTTGAACAAGAGAAAGGCCTAAGAGATGGTCAAAAGCTTTGAAACCTATGTGGATAAGAAGTTGAAAGGGGATACTAGCTTGTATGGCTCAACCGTAAATCTAAATGCCATGGCCGCTATTCCTAAGATGTTCGAGATGCCTCGTATGCCCAAATTCACAAAAAAGACTTGCCCACAAGTTCACATTGGTGCTTACGTTCAAATGACGGAACCCAAGGGGATGTCTTACCAAGGTTTGGCTTTATACTTCCCCATGACTTTAAGTAATACTACCAAAGGATGGTACATGAAGTTGGCAAAATCCACTTGTTCTGATTGGTACACCACCAATAGGGCATTCTTGACTTTATTTGGCACCAATGATAGCAACAAGACTCTCCCAAACAAGAATTTCACGCAAGTTGAAGAGCTCAAAGAAGAAGCAAAGATAACCACGGGGTACATCATTCAAACTCCCAATGGGCTCAAAATAGTCAAAAGCTTGGATTCTCCACAACCAACTAACAAAGGAAAAGCTTCTCCCGAGAAATTCAAAATGCCAACTTTCAAAAAGTTCAATAGAAACTCGTGTCCAAAGGCACATTCCAACAATTACACCCAAGCCATGCTTCCCAAGAAAGTATCTCCCCTAATTTTGGCCAAATGTTTCCCTTGGAGTTTGAGCAGTTCTGCGAAATATTGATATATGGGTCTACATGTTTCATCCTGTTTCAATTGAGATGCCACAAGAGATGTATTTGAAGCCAAGATTCAAAGTGTTAATGTAATAGATATTGGTGATGAAATTGAAGGTGTCACTCAGTTGGCCTTACATGTGATGAGGACCCTTTCATATTTAGTGAAAATGATGCTTCTTGTTATGATGTGACTTATGACAAAGTTATGGATGCAGTGTTAGAGCGTAGGAAGAAAAAGCAAGAGTCAAGTGTTAACATGTTGACTCGTTCCGAATGAGTCATTCCAAATAACGCTCTGACTCAAACCACTTTGTCTCAAGCAGATGAGCCCGATGACCATTTACTTACACAACTCAAGAAGGTACAAGCCAACATATCCATATGGGAATTGATATCCTTCTCCAAGAAACAGAAAGACATGATAATCAAGAACTTAGCAGAAACTTCATGTTTAAGTCCAATTCGTAGGAAAACAAGCTACGGGGGGGGGGGGGGAGGGGAATATCCTAAAAACTATTTGAAAATTACCAAGTAATTTATCAAAAGCAAAACCATTGTGAATCGATTACGCAGCGGATAAGATATTACCGATTTAGACACACACAAGTCAGTTGAGTAAAATCTTTTAAAACACAAGTTAAAGTATCATGCAGTGAATCTTTCAAGTAGGTAAAACAATAAGTATGCAATTAAAACTTTAAGGGTGTAACCGGTTGTAAGTACCCAAATCTGGCTCATGCCTTCCGGTTAATTTTCCCGGCAATTCCGGTTAATTTTCCCAGCAATTCCGGTTAATTTTCCCAGCAATTCCGGTAAATTTCCCGGTAATTCCCCAGACTTTCCTAGAGTTCCGAAACAATTTCGGAACTGTTCCAAACCTCTTAAGGGATGAAGGGAAGGCTTAGTAATTAAGAAACACGTTTTTCTTAATTACAAAAACCTTCTAGAATTGCCACCTTGCATGATTCTAGAAACATGCTGAGTCATTGTGGATAATGCCGCACGGCTGCATTAGCCAAGGACCTCTGGCCGCACGGCTTCATTAGCCTTATCCAGACTGCCTATAAATAGAGCCCTCCTCTTCCCATTCTAGACACCAATAACACACCATATTCAGTCCCAAAAGCTCTCCAAACACTATTGCGAAATTCCAAGAAGGTGAAGAGCGCCAAGAAGCCACCTCCCTCCTCCTTGAAGATCCCAAAGTTGGTCCTTCCACCTAGCTCAACCCAAAGGAGAAGAGGCCACCACCATTGGTAACCTCTTACTCCCTTAACCTTGCATTTTACTTGCTCTATGTGATTTAAATTGCTCATTGCATTCATATATTGTCATTATCTTGCTTCGGACTTGGTAGTTCTCATTAAAGATCATATCTTTATCATACCCCCCTTCCCCCTTTGTATGAAATAGGCATCACTTGCTATTAAAAATGTAATCTTTGAATCAAAGGTGCATCCTTTGCACCTAAAAACCCCCTTTTACAATAAAAATATCATCTTTATGCATCCTTTGCTCATAAAAATGCAATCTTTACATTAAAAATGCATCCTTTGCATATAAAAACCATGTCTTTATAATAAAGGGGCATCCTTTGCACCTAAAACCCATTTACATGCATCCTTTGCGTTAAAAATCATCTCTTTGCATGAACTTAGCATCCTTTGCTTTCAAAAATGAAATCTTTGTGCATCCTTTGCATAATAAATTCTATTTTCCTCAAAAAAATGCATCCTTTGCATAAAGATCACTTCTTTACATCAAAATGCATCCTTTGCAAATCAAATGCATCCTTTGCAACCCAAAATGTCATCTTTTCACTAAAAATGTCATTTTTACATGCATTCCCCCATGTCCCCATTAGCAACCTTGGAACGGACCGGTGTAAAGATCCTATCTTTACATCGTTTCTTCCATTAAAGGTGCCATAATCTCTTTAGAAAGGGATAACCTTGAACCCGATATCTCTGATTATCACTTAAGACGAGCATGAAGCATCCATATAAGCTCAATCGTCTTAAAATGTAGGATTGATGGGCTAAGGTCACTCCTTTCCTAAAGAACCTCATTTTGGACTAAAAAAGAGAGTCCTTCTCTCGATCACGCAAGTCCCGAGGTTAAAATGCGATGATCACAAGTCCAAGATGAGGACGGGATCAAAATCCCGAATACATAAAATCCAAGAAATCCCGAGCAAAAACCAATAAATGGTTTGTACATCTGGAAGACAACTTGGGACATTCCCTCCCCTCTTTTCAAACACATGCACACAAGAAAGCACGCAAGCAAGCAAGATAAACGGAATCTAGGGAGACTTGCTACGGCAAGGCACCTTGGGTGAAAGACGATCCGTTCTTCCCAAGGGGTAACTTAACCTCCGAACCCATAAAAACTTTTTTTTTCAAAGTTATGAGGAAATCAAAATGGCGTGGCGACTCCGTTTTTCAAATTAAACCGGATGTCTTCAAACTCGCGTGAATCCACAAAATTTGGGCACACATTCACAGTTTGGCGACTTCGCTGGGGACATCCCAAAGGAGAAAAGCTTTCATTTTTAAAATAAACGATACCTGGTATATAGGTGGAAACCACTAACCTTCCTGTATCGCTCCCTAACCCGGGGCTTGGGATAAACGGTGGTTTAACAATCCCACATACCGGTATCACTTTTCGAAAAAAAAAATTAAAAGAAAGCTTTTCCCTTTGAGCGGGTTAGACTCCCATCGCGGATTCCGTTTATTTTGCTTGCTTTTTTTGCCTTGCATTGCATCATTTGCATCTTGGGATTTGTGCATACTTTGAACGGGAAACAACCCTGTAAGTACGCCAATCCAATTCGCATTCCTTTTTAGGTGCATTTTAAATGATAAAATCTCACTAAAGGGCATTTTGGTAAATTCCCGGTCCGTTCCGAGACTTCCAGGAACTTTTTATAAGTTTCCCGCGAAGGAAGTATATTTTAGTATTTTTCCCGGACAAAAGGACCTAAAAGGAATTAATCAGTTTGGACCTCTTGGGAATTAACCCGGAATGTTCCAGAATCTGGTTTTGGCGCCAGAATCGGTTATGGACGTGGCCCGTCGTGCGACAGCTTGAGGCATGGAAATTGGGAGCAGGAGGTCGTGCGACCAATTAATCCCATTTCCAAATCTACGTATAAAATGCCAATTGCCTCATTTGTAAAAGGGGGGAGAGCTCTCACATTTCTCACGCACAACACACACTCATTCTCTCCTTCTCTCTCAATACGTAACACACCAGATCTAACCTCTCTCTCTCTCCTCCTTCTCTCTATCCGGAATTACGCAGGAACCAAGACCTCCATCGCCGTCTTCTTCTTCCTCACCCCAACTCTCTCTCCCTAATCTCCCCAACCTCAACCAAGCCTCCTCCCTCACCTGCGACCTCACCCAAGTCTATCTCCTCCCTCTCCGGCCAAATCAACCGACGGTAACCTAATCCCTCTCAAACTTCACCCATTCAATCGCCCTCAACCACGACGGCAATCTCCCCATCAAACCCCGGCCAAATCCATACCAAACCTCCCTATACCTAAACGGCCTAAAACCCAATTCCTTCAGTCCCAATCGCCCTTTACCCAAGCCGTTAACCACAACCGCTTCCCCTGAACAGATCCCTAAGCCAATTCCGCTCCAACACACAAGCACGTACTGGGAATCGCAAAGCTGTTGAATCTGGAAATCTGAGCTCGAATCCGTTCTGAAGCCGATTGAAGATCCTTAAACCTAACTTGGTTTAAGGAGCGAGGACTACGAGGGTAACGATTTTCTTCCCTTGCTTTTATCTCGTGTTTGCTATTGTGTTTGCTCCGTTGCAATCTATTTCTCGGACTTGATAATTGGACTCCGTCCGTCCCCAATTATCAAGTCCCAACTGCCGATCTCTCTGTTTAACTGTTAAGTTTGGTATTATTGATCTTCATAATGTGATTTGTGGTATTTGTTGTCTATTGGCCAAGGGAGTGTGGATCTCCCTATATCCACGTCTCCTTTGGTCAATCTATTGTGGATCCATTGTTTCTGAGTTTCTGTCACGCGACATAGCTAGCCTCATCAGTCCTGTGTCACGCGACAGAAGTGGCAACTCTGCAGGTTGTGAGTTCCAGTTCAGCTGCGATTGTGGGCAATCCCCATGATCAATGTTATTGATCCCTGATTATTGTATCTCTGTGGGGTGTGTGCGTGTGTTGTTTTTTCTTTATCACCCCTTTTCAAATAAAAAAATAAAAAAATAAAAAATCATCATTTTCGCAAATAAAGGAACATAGCCATCCCGCACACTACTTCACGTAGATCTAGAGCCCTCGGGTGCGATTGACGGCATCGCGGACGGTGATGTACGTCGCCTACGCTTGAGCGCCTAATATCAAACCTATCCCCCTAGTACGTTATAGGTGGCGCCACACATTTAAACCTCACCCAAAACGGTTGGTTTTGACACGACATTTTCAAATACAATAAAATGGATTGTTTCAAAAATTATAATAAGCTTTCGTACCTACCATAAAACCTAGCACGTGTGGGCATGTTGCCATCGCAACATGATTTCACGAAGGGACATGTCACTCTCGTGGCGTGTTCTAACGAGAGATCATGCCACTTTGTCAACGTGCACCGACGAGAGGTCATGCCGGATTTTTTCTTGAAATTCTTCAGGAATACCCGTTATGCTGCCCAAATTTCTCTAGAAATTGGGGCTGCTCGTTCGGCCCATAAATGCTTTGGTTTTGTTTAGGTACTATTGCCTATAATTAATTTTGAACCAATACATTTGGTGTATTTGTGGATGATGTGTCCATAGGTTCCCCCCGAGATGTAGATTGTGTGAAATAAAGGATTAGCCTTTCCCAACCGTCTCTAGGACTTAAAAGACACTGATTTCTACTTGAAGACTAATAAAGTGTTGCACGAGTACATCTCCTTTCCCGTTCTTCCCTCTCCCGTACCTCCTCAAAATTCTCTATCCTCAGCCTTATACACGCTCTCACATCTTCACCTTTGCAAGGCTACGGCAAGTTGGGTGTGCGCTCTTGTGCCCGGCGCTCGATTGTTCCATATTCCGGAGGCAGAAGCAGTTCAAGTGCCCGAGTGGTCGTCCATCTGATTCGAAATCCAAAATACTCAGTGCAGAGAAGATTATGGCCCACCAGCCTGGAAATTCGTATCCCATGGGTCAGCAGAGTGTAATGTGTCCATTGAAAATTTGCGAGCTACCCTTGAAGATATTCTTCCTCGCAAGCGAGAGGCCCGGGTGCTTGCTCAGATTGCTAAAGGAGGACGACTTGCGAATGACAAAGAAAGATGAAAAAGGGTCCTCACCGCACCGATGGCAACGATGCTCTTCCGTCCATCCAATGATGAAGCAGTCGATCAGTCCTCGTAGGGTCTAGAATGTCCACTGTCGGACATGAGTCTGTCGAGTCCAAGTTGGACCAATTTTGCTTTACAGTGATAAAAATCTTTGTTTCTCTTCTTGCTAGACTCGAGACATCACTAGCACACCTGCGTTACACTCGATTGAAATGGTCTTATTCCAAATGATCACTTGTGCTGCTCACCGACCAACGCTTTGAAATGACTAATGTTTAAATTGACTGGAGCAAGAAAAATCGACTGATATCCCCACCTCGATTCCCGTGTGCTTGCATACTTTCTTTCGTCCTCATCATCTCGTTGCTCGATGAATTTGCATGGATCTTCCTCAGAGTAAGCTCAAGCAAGCAAACGAAGACTTAATCTCGTTCGGATCATCCGGTGGGAACTGCGGTTGAAACCCTTCACCTTTAGGAAAGCCATTACCTTACCCTCACTAAATAATACCCTTTCAATTCAAGATCGGCATGTTTTGAAACCCATTTAGCCATCGCCCAAAAAGAAGAGGGACTATCCTTGAGGCTCCCGTGATGCAAAAGAAGATTGACCGTCTCCAAGCGCAAGAACGACGGAAGGCAATGATCCATCCTGGGGACTAACTGAAATTCTCTCTCTCAAAAAGAAAAAAAGAATAAAAAAAAAAGAAGAAGAAAAAGAGAGCCTAGTCCCCAGCGATCCTCTCAGAAGCGAAAGTCAAAGGATCCGGTCGTTACTCAAAGAGGAGTCTCAGAGTGAACAAAGAGACAGCACGGATGTCCCTCACCATTACCTCTAACCAATCCCAAGCCGTCCTCTCGATTTTAGAGGACAATCCCATTACCATCGCCCTTACCTTTGCCTTTAGCCAAAGCCAAGATTGACCTCTCATTCTTAGAGGCAATAAAAGATGCAACCACTGATTCCCTCACCTTAGAAATCCCAAACACATACCCGAAAGCCAACCTCTCATCTTTAGAGGTTCAGTCAGCAAAAGGCCTAGCCGACCTCTCGTCTTAAGAGGTCATGATATCCCGAATTACCCGAAGACCGATCGAAACCCTGAAGCCCAGTCGCAGTCCCTACCGGATAGCAGTTTCATTCCAGTATCGTCGAGATCTTAAAACAAATTATTGCTTAAAGAGGAGCCAAGTCCATCCCGGCTCAAAGGACCGTCAAGAGAAGATTGTGCAAATTCCCTCCGTTCATTCGACATTTTATGTGAGCATATTTCTTTTCCTCTCCGCAAACACCTGCCGTGAATGTCCCACTGAGGCTTCACATCCGTGTCTCCCATCGACACTCTAAGAGGACACGTTCTTTCAATTCTGAACATCCTCAAAGGTCCTCAGATCCTCGAATTCCAACGTTCATTTTCTTCATTCGGGATAAGCCCGAACTACGGTGACCTGAGCTCCTCCTATGGAGGAGAACGTAGGCAACCATAATTGGTCCGGTCGAAATCGCAAACAAATCTCAGAAAACCCGGTCTCAGCAAGGGCCGTTCCGATATACTTTCCATCCTTCTGAATTTGATCCTCGATATCAGTTGGGCTTTCTCCTCAGGATTGATAAAAAGTATTTGCTCATATCGGCTTTGGCGGTTGAATAACCCGAACATCAATAAAGGGTTTTAAGCAGCTTTGTGATCACCACGAATAAGACAAGTTTTCAAGTGTCTCGACAAGTCTTCTATTTCTACATCATAGGAAGATAGAGCTAAACACCGTTTCGGTCAGCAGGGGCTTCCATACACTTTCCACACCTTGTGATGCTTATACTCTCTCAAAAGAGTCAAACCCAAAGCGAGAGTGTCATACACAGAACTCGGGATTCATTTCCCACCCTCGAAGGATGTGCCCCTGCACGTAAACACTTCCGAGTCTTGTCCAGCGACTGATTGACTGCGGTTTGAAATGATGAATTGCCTCTGTGGCCACAAGATGACTCTGCCTGCGATGAAGCTGCATGGAATATCCGCAAGCTGGGGCTTTGGTTAAGGTATCCCTCCGGCTCTCCTTATCGTTTCCCTCCAAGATTGCTTTGCACTGTCAACTGGGGCTTCGCCAAGCCGGGATCATTCTCTGTACTTTCTCTGCTGCTTGCTGTCTCAGACGCGCGATACACTTTGTCCTCACTTGCAATGGACCTGCTGCAATCTATACTCTCGAAAGCGTCCCCGACTTGCCTAGCCGCACCATATCATTTTTCCACCTCACGGGAGAAGGTCCACCTCATTATAAACACCTTTCGTTCCATACACAATCCCTCTTAGCATAATGGCTACCTACATATCTGCTCACCAAGCCGTGCCAAACCCCTACTTCCTATTCTCCCCAGCTGAGATGGACTTGTGCAACAAAAGATTAATAATGCATAAGCAAAGAGTCAAATAATTGCTAAGTGTCTAGAGTGTTGTGTCTCCCCTCGCAGAGTACAGTAATCAAGTGATCATATTTTGATTGTGAGGATTGCCCCTCAGATCACAATCTTGGACAAGGATTCCAAACCCCGCAGGTGGCAGATCCCGCCTCTATTATCTTCATAAGGCCCAGAACTACGAATTGGCTTGATTCCGTTTTTAAGGGATACGTAGGAATCCTTTCTCCAAAGGTCCAGCCATCTGATCTCACCAGCATCATCTGAAAGAGCCCCAATTGCCTCAGCCCCCAAGCAGTGCTTGTCAAAGAAAAAAAAAGAAGAAGAGCCCGGCTGCCACAAGAATCCAAGCAAGAAATAAGGCTCACTAGTCTCGACGACTCCAAAGCCTATTCTGCATGATAAACCGAGACAAAGAGTCCGCATCTGTCAATCTCCCCAGTAAACGTCAACAAGTGGTAGCCTTAACCCCCAAACAATGCTTGTCAAAGAGAGAAGAGCCCCAGCTGCCCCAGAATCCAAACAATAAAGCTCACCAGTCCCAACGACTTCAAAGCCTGTGTTGCGAAGACCTTCCCGTGAATGGCCACCCAGTGAGCATCGACAAGTGACAGAGGCCACAACCTGTCCCTCAGCAGAACCAATGGTAGCCTGAGACCTTAGACAGCTACCTACCAACAAGCAAGCATACTTAAGACCCGGCAGCGACATCCATCCCTCGCAGGTACAACAATTAACCGAGCATCACCGAACCTCGAAGACTGATCCTCAAACAGCACCGAGACAAAGAGCCCGTATCGATGTTAGTCTCCCAAAGCAGAGCACCCCAAAAGAGAAAAATAGGGAAGAGAAAGAATAGCCTTCCAAAGCAGAGCACCCCAAAAGAGAAAGAGAAAGGATAGCCTCCCAAAGCAGAGCACACCAAAAGAGAAAGAGAAAGAATAGCCTCCCAAAGCAGAGCACACCAAAAGGAGAAAGAAAAAAGGCCCGTATTTGTGATAGCCCCCAAGCAGAGCTCAGCAAGACCAGCAGCCCCATAATCCCAAGAAAAGAAGCCAATTCCCCAGAAAGCAAAATCCCCGGCTTGACGAACGAATTCCCAGATACCAGTAGCCTCGAGGCACAGGAAAGAAGCAAAGTCCCCAGTTTCCCAAGCAAAGCCCAGGACACAAAAGAAAAGCGACAATCAACAAAGACCGTCCAACAACAAAATCGGCAACAGAGAAGAAAGAAGTAGCGTGAGACCCCTGGCAGCTACATTCATCAATAACAAAGCAAGAAAAGTGGTATGAGTCCCTTTGGAATCCACAAAGAGTAGAACAGAAAGCAAAGAAGTAGCGTGAGTCCCCTGGCAGCTACACCTAATCCTCAACAGAAGCAGAAGTGGTATGAGTCCCTTTGGCACCCACAAAGATCAGCAAAGAACAGAAAAGCGGAGATAGCGTGAGTCCCCTGGCAGCTATACTTATTAGCAAAGAACAGAAAAGCGGAGATAGCATGAGTCCCCTGGCAGCTATACTTATCAGCAAAGAACAGAACAGAAAGGAAGTAGCGTGAGTCCCCTGGCAGCTACGTTTATCCCCAACAGAGCAGAAAAGAGATAGCGTGAGACCCCCGGCAGCTATACTCATCCCCAGCAAAGAAGAAGAGAAGTGGTATGAGACCCTCCGGCATCCACGAAGAGAAGCAAGAAGAGCGTGAGACCCTCCGGCAACTACCCTGCATCAGAAGAAGTGGTATGAGACCCTCCGGCATCCACGAAGAGAAGCAGCAGTAGTGTGAGACCCTCCGACAACTACCCTGCATCAGAAGAAGTGGTATGAGACCCTCCGGCATCCACGAAGAGAAGCAGCAGTAGTGTGAGACCCTCCGGCAACTACCCTGCATCAGGAGAAGTGGTATGAGACCCTCCGGCATCCACGAAGAGAAGCAGCAGTAGTGTGAGACCCTCCGGCAACTACCCTACATTAGAGAAGTAGTATGAGACCCCTGGCATCCACAAAAGACCCGTTGCAGCATGAGACCCTCCGGCAGCTACAACTCGTCAACAGCGATAGCATGACCCCCTCCGGTAGCTACTCGCAAAATACCAATTGCAGCATGAGACCCTCCGGCAGCTACAACCTGGTGTGAAAGGAAGCTACTACCCAACCGCAGTAATACCGACCCCGCAAGAAGTAACAGGTAAGCACAACAAAGGTATGAAGACACATTTCTACCCCTTTCTTGCTTGTAGTTTTAGTATTTTCCGAACTACGATTTGGCTTAATTCCCTTGTTTAAGGGATACGTAGGAATCCTTTCTCAGAAAGGTCCAGCCATTAGACTCCCCGATTCACCCTTCTAGCCCGTTACCTTATCCCTCTATGCTCATTGGGATTGGGTCTTATTTTATCGACAACCCCACTTTTTCCAAAAGTGACATTGCCGAGGGGCTTTGTAAGTACGCCAATCCAATTCGCAATCCTTTTTAGGTGCATTTTAAATGATAAAATTGCACTAAAGGGCGTTTTGGTAAATTCCCGATCCGTTCCGAGACTTCCGGGAACTTTTTATAAGTTTCCCGCGAAGGAAGTATATTTTAGTATTTTTCCCGGACAAAAGGACCTAAAAGGAATTAATCAGTTTGGACCTCTTGGGAATTAACCTGAAATGTTCCAGAATCTGGTTTTGGCGCCAGAATCGGTTATGGACATGGCCCGTCGTGCGACAACTTGAGGCATGGAAACTGGGAGTAGGAGGTCGTGCGACCAATTAATCCCATTTCCAAATCTACGTATAAAATGCCAATTGCCTCATTTGTAAAAGGGGAGGCTCTCACAATTCTCACACACAACACACACTCATTCTCTCCCTCTCTCTCAATACGTAACACACCAGATCTAACCTCTCTCTCTCTCCTCCTTCTCTCTATCCGGAATTACGCAGGAACCAAGACCTCCATTGCCGTCTTCTTCTTCCTCACCCCAACTCTCTCTCCCTAATCTCCTCAACCTCAACCAAGCCTCCTCCCTCACCTGTGACCTCACCCAAGTCTATCTCCTCCCTCTCCGGCCAAATCAACCGACGGTAACCTAATCCCTCTCAAACTTCACCCATTCAATCGCCCTCAACCACGACGGCAATCTCCCCATCAAACCCCGGCCAAATCCATACCAAACCTCCCTATACCTAAACGGCCTAAAACCCAATTCCTTCAGTCCCAATCGCCCTTTACCCAAGCCGTTAACCACAACCGCTTCCCCTGAACAGAGCCCTAAGCCAATTCCGCTCCAACACACAAGCACGTACTGGGAATCGCAAAGCTGTTGAATCTGGAAATCTGAGCTCGAATCCGTTCCGAAGCCGATTGAAGATCCTTAAACCTAACTTGGTTTAAGGAGCGAGGACTACGAGGGTAACAATTTTCTTCCCTCACTTTTATCTCGTGTTTGCTATTGTGTTTGCTCCATTGCAATCTATTTCTCGGACTTTATAATTGGACTCTGTCCGTCCCCAATTTTCAAGTCCCAACTGCCGATCTCTCTGTTTAATTGTTTAGTTTGGTATTATTGATCTTCATAATGTGATTTGTGGTATTTGTTGTCTATTGGCCAAGGGAGTGTGGATCTCCCTATATCCACGTCTCCTTTGGTCAATCTATTGTGGATTCATTGTTTGTGAGTTCTTTATTGATATTGTGTTGGGATTTGTTTGTTTTGCTCTATTGGATTTGTGCTTCATTTGTAAGGTTCCTGCAAACGGTAAACAGGTGTCACGCGACACATCGTGCCTAGCATGTCCTGTGTCACGCGACACATGGTGACCATCTGCAGAGGATCATCCTTTCAGTTGTAAATCCTGTTCTGTTTGTCCTCGATGTAAAGTGGGATGTGGCCTCCCAGAGTCAATGGCTCACAAATTGTATTTCTCCTGTTTGAGTAATAAAACAAAGAATTAAATTGCATTTTAATACATATCTTGTCATACACACTTTGCACACACATTTGGGTGATTTGAATGTTGAACATAAGAAAGACTCGTCTACGGACGAGGCGTGTTGGGTGAACTCTCGGTTCTTCCCAACACGTAACTTGACCCCCGGACCCATTTTCTCTCTAAAAAAAGGTTTACAATGTTTCCTCTAAAAACGGCGTTGCGACTCCTTTTTTAATTTTTCGGCGAGCGCACATTCAAACCCGAAATAGCAAAGGAGTGGAATCTGGAAAATTGATCCATGCAGTCGTACGACTCAATCCTCCTTGGATTCTGACCGGACGGCCTCAGTGGCAATTCCACCAGGAAAAATTGAGGTTAATCTGGCAGCCTTAGCAGCTTGGGGCTATTCAGTTCCAAGATCGATCGGGGCTCCCGAGAAAAATTTACGTGCTTAATCAAGCTGCATTTTCCCCGTCCCAAAAATCATTCCTTTAAAACACATTTATGAAAATCTCTGTTTTAACTCAAAAAGGAACATTTTTAGGAGACCACACACTACGCGCACCTTATATATCCTGTACACTTTGCACGCACGTCCCTTTAAACCCGGATGGTTTATCACCGCAGCCACGGACAGCCTTACGATGCTCCCGCCGTGCACTAATCATCCCAAACTCCCCATGGCAACAAAGGTTCGACCAATGCACACCCGTGTCACACGTTTCAAAAACCGTGACTTTTGGTTGGTTTTTGGTCTAGTCCGTGTCATATAGCCCAGTTGCATATCCCCGTAAAGGTCAAGCCTTAGCTCATAACGGAAGTCAAGATCTTTCGCTCAAGCGAAACTCTGCCAAAATTCCGACAAGGAAAAATTGGTAGAACCTTGACTCCGACATTGACTTTGATCCTGACCTGCATGGAATGCGTAAGAGTCGAGACTGAGTCTTTGCCAAAAAATCCAAAGATCTTTCGCTCAAGTGAAGCTCTGCCAAAATTCCGACAAGGAAAAGTTGGCAAGATCTTGACCCGGCATTGACTTCGATTTCGACTCACGCACGGCGTATGCAAAGAAGTTCAATGTGACACTGTGTCATCCGGCTTTTACCGCCCGACCCATGCCTATTATCTTCTCGGACATTACCGAAAAGTCAAAACGTCAATCGCGCAAGCGAAATTCTGCCGAAATTCTATCAAGGCTGAAAGACGAGACTTTCCCGGTATTGCCCTTACTATAATTCGCATCGCTCATGCGTTAAAAGTTCCTATGACCCGCTAGACCCGTTAGGAGCGTTCTTCTCTCTCGGTCGGTGGGATCCGCGTGCCCTATAGGACCCTCGCCCGGGGCTGTCCACCATGGGAGGTCGAAATACAGGTGGAATACGAGGGGCTTATAGACGTAGGGACAGAACCCACTGATCCAGGATCTAGAGTAGTTGCGAAAAAGAAGGGCAAATCCCCTTTTCCAACCAAATAGAAATTAATAAAAGGCACTGTTTTAAGTAAACTGGAAGATTCCTAATTTGCATATTGCTTGAGCCTTCAGCCTAAACACGTACCCCGAGTCTAAACCTCTCCTATCCCTTTCCCGCAGCGAGAAATAAGTGGGTGAGAACACTGGGTCAGCGACTTATTAGCGCAAAATTCTCAGCAGTTACGCGTAATCCTCGCTTTATCACCCGCAGAGTCGAATGGCCGATTCGATAGAGAACAAGATCGGTTTGGGTAACCAGATGACTAGGGAAGAAGAGCTATCCTTAGCCTTGGAAAATCGTAAGGCCCGTGAGGAACAAAGCAGACCATGCTCATTGATGCGCTCTGCCGTCATGGGTCCAGATAGTGGTAGAGCCCAACGGTTCCCTGGTTATGGTAGAAGATGAAACTCCGTAAGTAACCATCTCAGCCTCCCCTAGCCTATAACCAATGCCCTCATCCATCCACATATGACCCATTGCCAAAGATCTGTCCCTTTTCAGCCCTTCCCAATGTCTCAAGCCATCGTGGTCCCGACACCCTCTCCTCCTCGTATAAGACCCACTTTGTTCCCTACCAACAGAGAACAAACGCCACAGCCTATCCCGGCCACGCAGCCTCTACACTACCCTATGGGATTCGCTCCCTCTCCCCAAGATGGGCCATCCTGCACTAGGCCTCGAATCAACCGAGTGACCTTTTCAATCTATGCCCTTCCACAAAGCAGATCTTCCACCCCTAACCTTGCCAACAGGATCCCACGAGGCTCCTTTTTCCTACTTCGCAACTACGAGCCTAATTCCTATGCCTCGGCCGGCATGGAAACGCAGACTGTGCCAAGTTTACACTTACTTCCCTTCCAAAGATCCCCAAGCCATGGTACCAGCCTACCACCGTGTTACCCACCGTCCCGCCACTCAAATCTCGATAAGCCTCGCTTCGTAATCGAAACCGTCACCTGACCCCAACATGACTTGGTTGATGGAACAAGTTAAGTCCATGCAAGAGAAGTTTGGAGAACTGAGCACCAAAAAGGCAGCATACCAGATCACTGATCCCAGCAAAATTGTTCCTCTTCCTCCAAAATTTTGGATGCCTGAGATTGAAAAGTTCAATGGCACCGATTGTCCCCGGACTCACATTGAAAGCTACCTTCTTGCCATGAGAGCCAAGGATTGTACACATCAGCAAATGGCCGACCATTTTCAGCTATCATTAAAGGGTTCAGCTCTTAGATGGTTCCTGCATGTAAAACCAAAGGCCCGAGCCACCTGGGACCAGATTAAGGAAGCATTCCTGGAGAAGTATAAGGCCAACTTGAATTGGGAAACCAGCAGGAATGACCTATAAGGGACTCTACAATGCTAGATGAGCCAGTAAGTGAATTCTATAGGAGATGGAATTGGAAGCTTAGTGAAATGATGACCCCGTTGAATGAAGAGGAACAGATGGAGATCTTCCAATCTTGCTTGAAGCCTCAACTAAGGGTCCAAATTGGCAATTACTACTATCCTGACCTTCGGGCAATGGTAAATGCCGGTACCAAGTTTGAAAATGCCTTCAACATGGCCCCACCACAGAGCAGCCAATTCCCACCGCTACAAAGCACCGCTTCAAATGCCACAACTGTCACTATAAAAGGAAAAGAAACGGTTGGCGCCGTCAATTATATTCGTAATGAGAGGGTCGGACAAAATTCAAGCCAAGTCGCCGCAAAGCCAAGACCTCGCTTCTATACCGCAAGATTTCGTAATGCCACTAGAGAAGGTCTTTGACGGTTTGGTAGCCGAAGGACTCATCGACCTTTGGAAAACTGGAAACCCAAGAACCCTAGTGTCGGGATGGACGAAACCAAGCATTGCTGCTTTCACAAATATCATGGGCATAACACCAATGATTGCACCTATCTCAAGTTCCCGATCTCTCGCCCGATTGAAGAAGGCAAGCCGGAGCCGCCTCGGGGTCCCAATGTGGTCAAGAATCCTCTTCCCGCTAACAATCAAGTCAATATGATCGAGTTCTGGAGACAAATGCGATCGCTTTGGAAATCCAGAGATCATAGACATCCTGAAATTCAATGTTCCTTATGCCGAATTACAAGGAAAGTGGAAAGATTTGATTAATGCCGCCGCCATGGAAGGACAGCTTCGGGCCCATAGTCGGAACCGATTTCGTTAATGTTGTCGAGCTCGACCTCTCTTTTATGATATCGAGCCAGTGACCATGTTCAAGATTACGTAAGAAAGGCTCACTTATGAAGACTGCAAGTTTGAAGTAAAACAAGCTATGTTAATGAAAGTCTCTCCGAACCCTTCATCACCCATGATGAGCATAATGTGTTTGTAATGGCTCTTACTACTCCCGAAGATCGTCCCAACCCCTATTTGGGAAAAGGTGGAAAGAAGAGTAAACAAGCCATAAGACTTTTGGGATGAAGAAAGTTGTCTCTCGATGCCGAAAGTACAACCGGGTCCCGCTACCCCTGAGGCAATGATGGATACAAATGTATTCGGAAAGAAGATTGCAACAGATCCTGGACATCCCCCATGGGAATGGTGACAACAAAGGCAAAGTAATGATCCACAGGATGCACAACCAAATGAGAACGCCGACAAGACCGGCTACTCCCTGTGGCAACAAAGAGAAGGAGTGAGATCCCGGTCCAACCCTTGTCAAACACCCTCGAGTCAATAAGTAGTGTAGGGTCCAGAGTCGGTAGGGTCCGTAGTCGGCCAAGTCAGAATCTTTGAATTCCAGTCCTCTGAGTCATCCGAAGGCCTCACGCTTGAGGATTATGAATATGTAATCGATGTCATCTTTCCTCTTGCTTTGAATGAAATGACAGATCTTTCTGATTATCCCCTTATTGCCAACTTAACAAATGATAAATTAACTCAAAACTTAACAACAGTTAATAATGAATCATTTGAACAAGATGCAAACACACTAAATGAACAATACATTAAAGAAATCTTTAAGCAGGTTACAGAAAAAGAGGAAAACCAGGCCCAAGCTGCCGAGGAGGTTTTGACAAGTGTGAAATTGGGTACTGTCAAGGAACCTAAAGAGACACAGATTGGAAACTTCTTCAAGGGGGTTGAACGGGACAGACTGGTTAATCTGCTCAGAGAATACATGGACGTGTTTGCATGGTCATACAAGGATATGCCGGGGCTAGACAGTTCAATAGTGGAGCACAGAATCCCTATAGCACCAGATGCTAAGCCAGTAAAGCAGAAATTGAGGAAAATCAAGCCAGAGTCGTCTCTACAGGTCAAAGAAGAAATTGAGAAGCTACTGCGGGTAGGATTCATCAGAGTCGTCGAATATCCGACATGGTTGTCCAATATTGTGACCGTAACCAAGGCCAATGGGAAGGTGCGCTGCTGTGTAGATTTCCGGGATCTGAACAAGGCCATCCTTAAAGACGATTAACCCTTGCCAAACATAGACATCCTGGTAGACTCCACTGCCAACTACGAAGTCAAATCCTTCGTTGATGGTTTTGCAGGCTACAACCAGATCAAGATGGCCGAAGAAGACCAAGAAAAGACAGCCTTCACCACACCGTGGGGAACTTACTGTTATACAATAATGCCATTTGGGCTCAAGAACGCCGGGGCTACTTATCAAAGGGCAGCGACCGCGCTTCTTCATGACATGATCCACAAGGAGATTGAGGTCTACGTAGACGACATGATAATCCACTCCAAAGGCGAGGACGGACAGCACTTTATTGACCTGCGAAAGTTCTTTGAGAGGCTGAGACAACATTCCATGAGACTAAACCCTGCCAAGTGCACCTTCGGAGTGACAAGGGGAAAAGTGCTTGGGTATATGGTCACGGAGCGAGGTATCAAAGTCGACCCCCGAAAGATCAAAGCCATTATGGACATGAGGCCACCTCAAACTCGCATCAAGTCAAGAGCTTTATGGGCAAACCGCAAGACATCACCGCCACAACCAGTTGACCACTATGTGCGAGCCCATCTTCAAGCTCATAAAGAAGAATGTAGATACAGAATGGACCGAGGAATTCCAGGATGCCTTTGACCGGATCAAAGCATACTTAGTACATCCTCCGGTACTATGCCCCCCACATAGACAGAAACCTCTTCTGCTCTATCTCACTGTCACTGATACGGCAGTTGGGGCTATGCTTGCTCAGGAGAAGAAAGACTCTCGGGTAGAGAATGCCATTTACTTTGTCACCTAAGTCACAGGAAGTGAGCTCAATTACTTCGCATGTGAAAATACCTGTGTCGGACTGGTCTGGGTAGTCGGCAAGTTGAAGCATTATATGCAAGACCACCCTGTGAATTTGGTCTTGAAAATGGACCCCATCAAGTATATCTTTGATAAGCCTTCCCTCTCGATGCGTCTAGCAAAGTGGTCCTTCTTCTTAGCAGAGTACGACATCAGCTACGTGACCAGAAAGTCCATCAAGGGCCTAGCATTGTCAGACCATCTGGCGAACTTCCCCATTAATGAGGACCGCGGGCCTGAACCCCAATTCCCAGATGAAGGGATCTTTGTAGTCGAGCCTGAGAATCGATGGCAGCTATTCTTTGACGGGGCTGCTAACAAAAGAGGAAATGGCGTAGGGATGCTACTGGTCGATCCGAAAGATGAGCATACACCCATAGCCCTCAAGTTGAACTTCCCTGCCACGAACAATGTCGCTGAGTACGAAGCTTGCATTGCTAGTTTGGAGGCTGCCTTAGAAAGGAATTTCAAGGAGCTCGAAGTTTATGGAGACTCAGCCCTGATCATCAACCAGGTCTCCAACAAATGGAAGGCTGTGGACCCTAATCTTCAGCGATATCATGCCCATATGGAGGAGTTGACTGGACAGTTCAGAGAAGTGACTTTCCACTACTTGCCAAGGGAAAAGAACAGATTCACAGATGCCCTTGCTACTTTAGCCTCACTGGTAGAGATCCCCGAGGGAAAAGCCATAAAACCCTTCAGAGTGGGTAGAAGAGAAGCCCCAGCTTTCTGTTGTGAAATAGACCTGGGACCCGAGCCTATCAAGGAACCGTGGTACAATCAAATTTACCAATTCCTCAAAGATGGAGAGTCAGCTTTCAGAGACGAAGAAGGTCGGCCAAAAGACGGTGTCAAAGCCAAGAGCTTGCAAGCCCTGAAAAGGTTGGCCTCTCATTATGTCATTCTAGGAGGCAACCTGTACAAGAAGCGGTATCAAGGACCACTCCTCTCATGCGTCACTCAAGAAAGGGCCAAAGAGTTGATGACTGAAGTCCACAATGGTCCCTGCGGTCCTCATATGAATACTAGAGCCCTAATGCAAGTAATCCTCAGAATGGGTTACTACTGGATTTCTATGGAAACAGACTGTGTTCAGCATGTCCGAGCGTGCGACAAATGCCAATGGTTTGCCAACCTCAACCATCTCCCACCTCATGACCTGTACTGCATGACGACTCCTTGGCCATTTGCAACTTGGGGTATTGACGTGATAGGGAAGATAGCCCCGGCAGGAAGCAATGGGCATGAATTCGTGTTAGTAGCAGTCGACTACTTCACCAAGTGGGTAGAGGCCAAGTCCTACAAGGTCCTCACTTCCAAGAAGGTGACCCAGTTTATCAAAGAAAACATAATATGTAGATATGGGGTGCCCAATGAGATCATTTCTGATAATGGGTCACACTTTGAAGGGGACTGCGGTAGATTGCTGTCAGAGTTCAGGATCACTCGCCACAAGTCATCCCCATATAGACCTCAGACTAATGGAGCCGTGGAAGCTGCTAATAAGACGCTCGAACGGATCATCCGGAAAATGGCCACCCGTGGTCGTGATTGGCCCGAAAAGTTGCACCTGGCACTCTGGGGCTACAGAACGTCTGTCAGAATAGCCACAGGAGAAACTCCTTTTGCCCTAACTTACGGGATGGAAGCAGTGTTACCAGTGGAGTTGGAAATCCCATCATTGAGGGTCCTCCTGGAAAACAGTGTCAACGAAGTAGAATGGTTGCGTAGCCGGCATGATGAGTTGGCCCTGCTCGACGAAAGAAGGCTTAAAACCATGGAACATACCCGAGCCTATCAGAGGCGAATGGCCAGAGCATTTGACAAAAAGGTCAAGGCCAGGGACATCAAAGAGGGTGACTTAGTGCTGAAAGTAAAGCCCCCTACCAGAAATAACCCCCTGGGAAAATGGGAACCCGTTTGGATCGGCCCGTATGTGGTGCAGAAGATACTATCGGGAGGAGCCATGAAACTTGCAGACCTGGACGGCAATCCCTTTGTCCACCCAGTCAACGGTGATAAGCTCCGAAGGTACTATGTCTAAGAAAAAAAAAGAGAAAATAAAAAAAATATTAGTGCAAAAAGAGTAATACCCGGCTAGGCTGAAAACCCAAAAAAGGGCGGTCTAGGCAAAAAACAGGGTTGCACGTATAAAAAAAAAGAAAAAGAAAAAAAATCTTAGTGCAAAAAGAGTAATGCCCGGCTAGGCTGAAAACCCAAAAAGGGCGGTCTAGGCAAAAAACAGGGTTGCACATAAAAAAAAAAAAGAAAGTTCACCAGAATGAACTACGAAGACCTGAGCCCCTTAGTCTTTCTTGTAAAAGGGGAACGTAGGCAGCCATTTATGGTTCGGTCTAAATAATAAAAAGGGCGATTAAGTTTCCATGAAATGCGTCCTAAACAATAATAAAGGATATTCCAGTTTCCATAAAACGGGTCCTGAACAAATCAATAAGACATTTGAGTTTTCATAAAATGTGTCTTGATTAATTTCTAAGATAATATCTCTTGTTCATTACAAGTTAAAAACTTCTTGATGAGTTCAAGCATGGTCTACTCCTGACTCTGCTAACCTGCTACAAAGATCTAAAATACAATAAAATGCCTAATAAAACTACTGTGTTTGCAAAATGGCAATAAGGGAATCCTAAGAAAAGATCTGTCAGTCGTCATTCGCTGAGTCATCTTTGGTCTTCTTCCCTTTACCTCGACCCCGTCGAGTTTTCTTTCTCTTCTTCTCCAAGATGTCGGTCTCCCTCATTCCAATCTCCGGTATCCTCACTGAAGCCTCCATCAAACTCGTGTCAATAAGTGCCCTCTCTACCCGAGCACGAGTCTGCACTTCCTCCCTCTGAGCCTCAGTCAAAGGAGCGACCTCGGACAATCTCTTGTATCGAGCCTCCATATCTCTGATCAGGTCACCCGACTGGTTATGGAGACTTGCCTTAACCTCAGTCTCCCTCAGAGTCCTACTCGAGTCGCAGTCAGCTCCCAATAAAGCCTGACGTCTCTCCCCCAATATGACCTGAGTCGCTCCCATCTCCCTCTCGTACCAATCCAAGTAGACAGTGGTCAAGATGGTACTCTTCCTGCTCCTGAAGATAGCCCTGGGTGGGAAAGCAGCGTAAGTCCAAGCCCTAAAGAAGAATGAAAAGATGGCTGGATCCCTCATAGCTAATGGCACCACCTCCATGGTACGGATGTCCTCCCAATCGCCCAATGGCTCCTGTAAGGCCCCGAACTGCCTAGATACCAAGCAGGGTATGTAGAAGGATGACCAGCAGAACCCTGGAACCCTCACTATATAGGACTCCTGAAATATCCTCCTGGTCTGCAACCTCCAGTGAGGTACCCACCAGCGGATGTCCGAAGTGGATAACCTAGCCATCATCGGCTCCTACCACAGTCCTGCTGTCGAGGTGCACCTCTCCGAGAAATCACCCAAGGGCACTGAGTCAGCAAAGCCCCTGACAAAGCCCCAAGCCTCTCCTGCAGCCATAAAGTCAGTACAGCCGGGCTCCCAAACCTTATGAAATGGTCTCCCCTAGCCATCCTGTAAATGCCATGCAAAGTCTCCCCCAAAACCAGTGGGACAATGTCCATCCCAGCCCTGCAATCTCTGACCATGTCTAAGAGACCACCATGACAGATCCCCACGGACTCAGCGGTAAACAGAGAAGAGAATATACAGAGGATAAAGGCATCCATAGCCACCGTGGTCGCAGCCATAGCCGGAGACCCAAACCTGCCCGGGATATCAGAAAGGTCAATCCTGTCCGGAGCTATCATTATCTCCTCAGCCTCTCCTAGAGAAATCTGCAGAAAAGATGCAAGCTTTGCCGCCACCGGCACGTCTTCGATCAGCGGAATCGATATAGCCTCAATTTCTGGACCCCCAATCAAGGCTCGGAAGTCTTCATACGTTGGGACAATCTCATTGTAAGAAAAGCAGTAAACATGTCTCCGGACGTCCCAAAACTTTGCTGCTGCTCTCAAAAGGTCCCAATCGGGCGGGAGATCCCTCAAATGCCATAAAGACTTGACCTTGAAGGAAGAATCAAGCAACCCCTTGTGAGATTGAAAGTTGTATCTCACCCAAGACTGAAGATCGGACAGAAAGCGGTCTCTTTTCCCCCTTTGCAATCTAACGGGCTTCTCCATCGCAAAATGATCAAAGGTGGTGTCTTTAGGTCCAATATGTGCTCTAGGAACAGTTGGGACAAGTCTAAGTTGAAAATGAAATGAAATGGCCAAGCCTTGGTTTTATTCTGAAAATAACCAGTCCAGACAGAACTGTGAGCCGCACGGCCTCATTTGCTCCAGAGACCATGCCGCACGGCTTCATTTACCTGATGTAAATGGCAAATCTGCAGCAACCAAGTTGCTGCCCAAAGGGAGTTTTCACCCCACTTTTCCAACCAAAACCTGTACAAAAATATGTTCAAAGACCATCCAATCATTTATACATCATTATATATCATTTTGGCCCAGTTTCAGCCCCAATTCCAAGCAAAAAACTGCCCCGAGGCTCAAGTAATATGCAAATTAATAAAGCATAAATTTAAAAAGCAAATAAAACAGTAGTACATTGTTTTCGCCCCATCGGCGCCCAAATAAAGCAAAAAATAAACAAAATGTGCATAAAACTTGTTCATTGTTTGTTTTTCCTTCCTAAGTCAATTCTAGAGACCTCCTAGGCCTCCGATTCTTCCTCTTCATCGCTGCTCAGCTCATAGACACTAGCCTCCCTCATCAAGTCCTCCGTATCACTCACATCTGAAAGGTGGACATTATCGTGCTCGTACTCAGCCAGCTGCTCCAAGATGTCAGCTTTGGGTCCCCGTCCCCGAGGCATGGCACTGGAAGAGTACTCCGAGGCCGATGAGGTGGATGCTGTGCCCCCAACATGCCTTCTCTTGCTCCCGGGCTCCTACACGTCCGCTGCCGCCTTTGAAGCGCAGGCCAGCTTCCTCAGAAGGGACCGGCACATGTCCTTCCAGCCCCTATTCTGCCTGACCAACCTATCATAAGTGCGAGCTGGAACCTGAAAAAAGAGAGAAGAAAATCTTAGGAAATCTCAGAATTGCAAAAAAGCAAAGAAATCTGAAAAAGGGAAAAGACCCTAAAGTGTACTTACAGTGCTGTCTGGCGGCAAGGTATACTGGGGCTCCCTAGCGTCGGGGACAGGTATCCTCAACCTCCTGGGTACTCCGTGGACCACGTATGAAAGATGGGCAGGAGGGATCGGCGGGTCAGAAGGCTCGGCCTCCCCATATCCCTGAGTGACCGCCAGCTTCACTAGCTTCTGTGGCGTCCTCAGTCGCTGCTCCACAAACACAGCATATGGGGTATCCATATCAAAATACTCCTCTGCGGCCACGCCTGCCTGATATCTAGCAATGTCATCCTCCGACCAATCCCTGGGCTGTAGCATCCGTGCTGGAGGATCCTGGGGAGTAATGGCGTCCAATGGAGGGACATGGCCATGCTGCCTAGAAAATCGGTCCCCCAGATAGATGACATCACATGTCAGCCCAGTCAACCACCTCCTCTGCCTCGTCGCCTCCACGGCCTCTCCTAGCAGAATCTCTGGATACCTGCCCCACGGGTAGAAGTCCACTCCATCGTGCCCATCCTTGTTGATAATTGGCCTCACCATCTTATAGTCAAAGGTGATCCGGGTCTTCCCGGTGAACTTATCCCTCGCATCTCCCCTCCAGCGGATCATAGCGGGAAAGATGGTGACATCGCTCTGTTGGTTCCACGGAAAGAACCTGATCACCTCACAAAACCAGACCTGCATGTTCAAAACATCAAAAAGGTTATTTTCTCTCATAAAAGTCTCAAAGACAGAAAGTAAAAGAGAAAGGAAAGCGAGACTACCTCAAGGGCAAAGGAGAAACAATCCATGGAGGCAGCCTTGTTACGGCTGTACAGATCCAGGGAGAAGTATAGCTCCGCCAATCCGGCCTCACCCCATGAGACCGTCCCAATCCCATCAACATCCTCCAGAGAGTCGAGGAGGCAAGTCATAGCCAGAGTCCCAGAATTGGCAAAGATGGTGACTGACAGCATCAACCACACAAAGGCTCTAGCAAGCTGGTGGGCAGTCACCTCACTAGCAGCAAAATCCCGCATGCAGTTCTGGACTGCCACCTCGACGTTCCTCGTCTCCATTCCAAGCCCCTTGGGAATCAGCTCAAACCCGACCAAAGCCCTGAACTCCTCCGCCGTGATATGGTCCCTCCAGGTCACAGGCCTCCCGGTGAACTGTAAGCCCGTGATAGCAGTAAAATCGGCCGGAGTCACCGTCAGCTCCCCCCAGCTAAGATGAAAGCTGTGGGTGGTGTCCCACCAGAACTCAGATAGGGCCTGGACCAAGCCCTTGCTCTTCGAGGTAATGTGAATACCTCTGCCGATGGCCTCAATAAACAAATCCAAGCCGGTAGCCCTCACCAGCTGCTTAGGGTTTACCCCATTCTTCTCAAAATCAGGCATCCTCTCCCATAGCTTTACTGCAATCTCAGAAGGCCCTCTAGACTTGTTCTCTTGTAGACAAGCACAGCAAAAGAAACGTGTCAGTCTTTTTCAAAAAAAGAAAAAAAGAAGCATACATATATTCGAAAAGTGCACATATTTTCAAAAGAAAAGCATTCATGAAAAATTTTCTAGCATCCTTTGCGTGAAAAACGTGTCTTTCATCACTTGAAACACATCATGTCAAGCACATTGCTTTCCTAAGCACAAAATCACAATTTTCAAAATTATTTGCACATAAGCATTAATTTTTTCTCAAAAATGGCATGCATGAATCCTTTTCATCGTCCAAAATCCCGTTTTCTCATCTATGACCTAGTTCTAGCACATGCAAGAACTCCGTCACAATTGTTCTTCTTACTTTTTATTTTCGAAAAAAAAGTGAGTCATTCTCATTATTTTGTCAAATAAATTGCACATGCATATTCTTTCATCTCCTTAGCCTCATAGGTTAATCATTAAGATTTCAAAATCATCATCAAAAATCCTAGGAAAATTCGAGAAAATTCCTAAAACTCGAGTCAAGCCCTAGAACTAATCAAAATCCAATCAAAATCGACGAAATTGAGCAAACTAAGAATGCTTACCCCAACCGATTGAGGGTTTGTCGATTTGTGCTCCCTTCTACCCGGATAGAGCTCCGATGGAGGCGTAAGGAAGTCATACTTCCTCTCCATGCAGACGAGCTCCTTCCTCCTCCTTCTCGCGGCCGCAGAGATGTTCCTTCTAGCTTGCCTTGGCATTGGATTCCCCTCCGGATCCATCCTAAATCAATAGAGGCAAAAGGATTGAAGGATTTTGAAGAAAATTCTCTCCCTCCTCTCTCTCTCTTTCTCGGCAGTCTTGAGCGGCAATAATTCCCAATGCCCGTTCAAATCTGTTTTAAATAATCTGGAAAAATCAGGCTTCTGGCCGTATGGCCTCTTTTGCCTCCCTCTCATGCCGGGCGGCCTCTTTCGCTCTGAACAGAAATTACCTTTTTGCCCCTGGACTTTCCACTTGGGCATGTAATTCCCGTTATCTTTTAACTAAGATAACGTCATTTTCAAAAGATATCCTTTATCTTCCAAGCAAATAAGCTTTCTTCCCCAGTCGCCTCCGTTATTTCCGTTATAACGGAATGACGCTAGGTGACAACCTCCGAATTGTCAGAACTCTAAACTTTAGCTACCTCTATCACAGATAGTGAAGTATGCTCAAGTTCTCTAAACTTTAGCTACCTCTATCACAGATAGTGAAGTATGCTCAAGTTTTCCAAACTTTAGCTACCTCTATCTCCTCGATAGTGAAGTATGCTTAAGTTCTCCAAACTTTAGCTACCTCTATCCCAGATAGTGAAGTATGCTCAAGTTTTCCAAACTTTAGCTACTTCTATCTCCTCGATAGTGAAGTATGCTCAAGTTCTCCAAACTTTAGCTACCTCTATCACAGATAGTGAAGTATGCTCAAGTTCTCCAAACTTTAGCTACCTCTATCTCCTCGATAGTGACGTAAGCTCTAGTTCCCTCAGGTGACAACCTCCATTAATTGTCAATCAGGTGACAACCTCCATTAATTGTCAATCAGGTGACAACCTCCATTAATTGTCAAAACCTCAAGGATCCTAGACATCGTTCCTAACTATCTAGTGATGCTTGAACTATGACCAAGGCTTGATTCCTCCGGGATACGTAGGTAGCCTTTCATAAAAGGTCCAGCCATCCGACCACTTTGGTCACCCTATTCCTTCGTCACTCCTCAGTGATGAAATAGCCCCTCATAAAGGTCTTTACATCAGACCACTTTGGTCACTTCTAGCATATCCCCAGTAGGATCGATTGCTTGACCTCCTAGGTCATTTTCTCTGCTATTTCCCCATCAAGAGACCAGTTTTCTCTTCTATATTCCTCAGCGGATCTTTTCAGAACTATGGCCTGGCTTGATTCCCACTCGGGATACATAGGTAGCCTTCCAGAGGTTCAGCCACTTGACCACCTTGGTCACCTAATCCGTCTTGGCATTCGCCAGATCGGATCCTTTTCTATCGACAACCCCACTTGCCCAGCAAGTGACGTTGCCGAGGGCTTCTGTAAGTACCCAAATCTGGCTCATGCCTTCCGGTTAATTTTCCCGGTAATTCCGGTAAATTTCCCGGTAATTCCCCAGACTTTCCTAGAGTTCCAGAACAATTCCGAAACTGTTCCAAACCTCTTAAGGGCTGACGGGAAGGCTTAGTAATTAAGAAACACATTTTTCTTAATTACAAAAACCTTCTAGAATTGCCATCTTGCATGATTCTAGAAACATGATGAGTCATTGTGGATAATGCCGCATGGCTGCATTAGCCAAGGACCTCTGTCCGCACGGCTTCATTAGCCTTATCCAGACTGCCTATAAATAGAGCCCTCCTCTTCCCATTCTAGACACCAACAACACACCATATTCAGTCCCAAAAGCTCTCCAAACACTGCTGCGAAATTCCAAGAAGGTGAAGAGCGCCAAGAAGCCACCTCCCTCCTCCTTGAAGATCCCAAAGTTGGTCCTTCCACCTAGCTCAACCCAAAGGAGAAGAGGCCACCACCATTGGTAACCTCTTACTCCCTTAACCTTGCATTTTACTTGCTCTATGTGATTTAAATTGCTCATTGCATTCATATATTGTCATTATCTTGCTTGGGACTTGGTAGTTATCATTAAAGATCATATCTTTATCATACCCCCTTCCCCCTTTGCATTAAATAGGCATCACTTGCTATTAAAAATGTAATCTTTGAATCAAAGGTGCATCCTTTGCACCTAAAAACCCCCTTTTACAATAAAAATATCATCTTTATACATCCTTTGCTCATAAAAATGCAATCTTTACATTAAAAATGCATCCTTTGCATATAAAAACCATGTCTTTATAATAAAGGGGCATCCTTTGCACCTAAAACCCATTTACATGCATCCTTTGCATTAAAAATCATCTCTTTCCATGAACTTAGCATCCTTTGCTTTCAAAAATGAAATCTTTGTGCATCCTTTGCATAATAAATACTATTTTCCTCATAAAAATGCATCCTTTGCATAAAGATCACTTCTTTACATCAAAATGCATCCTTTGCAAATCAAATGCATCCTTTGCAACCCAAAATGTCATCTTTTCACTAAAAATGTCATTATTACATCCATTCCCGCATGTCCCCATTAGCAACCTTGGAACGGACCGGTGTAAAGATCCTATTTTTACATCGTTTCTTCCATTAAAGGTGCCATAATCTCTTTAGAAAGGGATAACCTTGAACCCGATATCTCTGATTATCACTTAAGACGAGCATGAAGCATCCATATATGCTCAATCGTCTTAAAGTGTAGGATTGATGGGCTAAGGTCACTCCTTTCCTAAAGAACCTCATTTTGGACTATAAAAGAGAGTCCTTCTCTCGATCACGCAAGTCCTGAGGTTAAAATGCGATGATCACAAGTCCAAGATGAGGACGGGATCAAAATCCCGAATACATAAAATCCAAGAAATCCTGAGCGACAACCAATAAATGGTTTGTACGTCCGGAAGACAACTTGGGACATTCCCTCCCCTCTTTTCAAACACATGCACACAAGAAAGCACGCAAGCAAGCAAGATAAACGGAATCTAGGGAGACTTGCTATGGCAAGGCACCTTGGGTGAACGACGATCCATTCTTCCCAAGGGGTAACTTAACCTCCGAACCCATAAAAACCTTTTTTTCAAAGTTTTGAGGAAATCAAAATGGCGTGGCGACTCCGTTTTTCAAATTAAACCGGATGTCTTCAAACTCGCGTGAATCCACAAAATTTGGGCACACATTCACACCGGTGATAGAATTCAACCGATTACAAGACAAGACAAGAAAATAAACAAACATAAAAAGACAGTTTTTTGGAGAGGTTTACAATGCTAACAAACTGCTATGTCCTCTACCAAGTTGGGTCAAAATGTGGATTTGTGAAAGGTGCACTATTAATGATTCACTTTGGGTCAAAACGTGGATTTGTGAAAGGTGCACTATTAATAATTCACTAGTCTATTACAAGTTGCAAGACTTACCTTATAATAAGCGTTGAAGGCTGCCTAAAGAAAAGTGATCACTAATGGATCGTGATACAAGTATGACCAAGTGTCTCAAGAGATGTGTTCACAAGTTGAACTGATTTCGCTTTGGTGTGTGCTATGTTCAATCAATATGTTCCAGACATAGTCTTGTTGGGGAACACTTATAATGAATGATTGAGTGTGAACAATGTATGTCCTAATAAATACTCTATTGATTGTAAGGAAAAAATGCCTTGAACTAATGTTGAAGAATTTAGCACTTGTAGTTCTTGAAAATTATTCTCTCAATATATTCAATGCACCAACCCTCTTCAATGCTCTAATGAAGGTATTTATAGTTTCCTTCAAATGGAGCTATTGTCTTTGAAGTGGTTGAGAAGATGATCAAGATTGGCAAGCATTGAATGAAATATCTTTTCCATTAAATGCTTGAGATTTGAAGTATAAGAACGCTTGAAATACCTAAAGGGGAAACAACTTGATGTGAGTACTGGTAATCTGAACATAGCTTGAAGTAATAATATGTCAGGCGACAATAAGGTGTTTATTAGGAGTTGTTCTACCAACTTCAGTAAAGTAGGTAGGAACAATAAATACAGAGTCAAACATAAACAAGTAGCTTGTTAAAGAAGAGTCTGACTATCTTGCATTATGATCGGCTAAGGACAGTCAGCCGATTACACCATGTACCATAAAGTTGAGACTGTGACCTGTTGGGAGGTCAATCGGTTGAGCAAGATCAACCGATTGAGGAGTTCAAACCGGTTGATAGACTTTGGCCGGTTGATAAACTTCAATAGGTTACATAACTCCATTTTGGAAATAAGTCAAGGTCTTCAAGTCTTCAAGTCATCAAGGTTGAGAGAAATACAAAGTAAAATACAAAGGCACTAGCACTAAGGGATCCTAAAGATACAAAGAAAATTCTAAGTTGTTATAGTTAAAATTAGGGGTCCTCAATAATGCTTATATGATTGGGATTAAGCAATTCTACAGCTATATATATATTTGATTAACAATCTCCTCCTAATTGCTTATGTCCAATCATCCTATGGTTTACATCTATCTTAACTTAGTAAAATAATGATCAAGAGTTTATCTATTATAAGTCATTCCCTAAGTCAAGTGACAACTTGATGTAACTTTGGAAAGCTTACAATCTAAATTTGAAAATAAAAGAAATGAAGAGAGACAAAATAAATAATATAACCTGAAAAATAGAGTTAGTCGCAGCAAGAGTATAATCATTTTTAAGATATAAAAGAAATCAAATAAACTTGAATTGAAAAGAGTGAGGGAAAGAGATTCTCATTGAGTTTCAAATTGAAGAAGGTAGAAGACATATATATCATCGGTTACATTCTATTCTTGGGCAGCATCAGGATCGGTTGAATCTTTCTTTAACTGATCCCTGTCTTTATCTTCTTTTGGTGTAGCCCATGAGTCAACTACATCAGCTTCAGATTTGGACTTTTTGCTGATTGAAGCTTCTTTGTTATCTCTTTTCCTCTTCTTCTTAGATCTGACAGACCGATCATATCTTAACTTGATTAGGATCTCATTTTGGACTTTGACCTTGATTAACTCAATCTTAGTTTTCTTAAGTTCAGTAGTAACATCCCGGATGGTCTGGTTTTCTTTACCAAGCTCATTTATGGTGGTCATAAGATTATCATTAACATCAATGGCTTCTTCACAAAGTTGCTTGTTCACATTTGTGGACTTTGTTAACTACTTTACAAGGTCAATAATAGTGGCATCTTTCTCATTCAGTTTGGCAAAAATAATTCCCAAGGATTTGGGAAAGACAGCTTCAACTTTTGACATTCTCCTTTTCTCCTCCTGATTAGACTTATCCAAGTCATGAACCAAGGCATTATGCAAATCAACCAGATCATTAATAATTGTTGTACGGCTAAGTTCAGCAACAATGCCATTAATAGAAGGGGATCTAGGCTAACCAACATCATCAGAAGTCATAACCGGTGACACAAATGAGGGCTCAACAATCGGTGGAGCAGTAGAAACAATAATGGAGTCGGTTGGGGAGAAGGAAACTGTTGAAGGGGCAGAGATCATGATTAGTGAAGCAGGAAAGATAGGACCGGTATAGACAGGAGCTGAAACAACAATAATTGGAAAAGTTTGATCGGTGATGGAGAGTTGATCGGTAGAAGGAGGCTGACCTGCTGGAAGAGCTTGATCGGTTGGATGGGTTATAACTGTTGAGGGAGCTAGATCGGTTATAGCAACTTGATCGATTGAGGGAACATCATCAGCTACAGACATAAGAATATTCTCCTTCTCAACATGAGTCTCTTCAGAAAGCATAAAACCATTATTTACTAGACTTAGCTCAATAACACTTGCTATCTCCTTTGCTTCCTCAAAAACAATTGCTACAAGTTCAGCAACAACATGAGCCAAAGGGATTCTCTTTCCCTTAACCTTATCAGAGCAGCTAGCCCTGAATGAGTGATCATTTGATGAGCATAGCGTATGTTATTGTGAGGCTCAATAAGACCATTTCTCCTTCTAACTGAAAGCCTTGGCACCTGAGGCATAAGACCCACCATTTCGGTAACTGAAAGTCCATACCCTGATTTAAAGTTCCAACACCCTTTTCATTCTACCGTTGACCGATAGATATATGATGAATAAGGTTGAAGTATGAAGAGATGATTTAACCGAATGGAGAGATCGGTGGAGAGGAGTGTAGCGGGCAATACGAAGAGAACCGAATCGAGTCACTTGGACCGGTAGCCTATTGATTTCTTTAATCGGAAATTCTAAGACAAGTTGTTGATCAACTTTAACAGGAATGACTAGCATTTGGAGGTGGAGGAGGATGCTTCTGAAGTCTTAGAATTTTAGGGACCACAAATCTCATGCTTGTCTCATTAGGGCCATTGGTCTTTGTGAGATGGGGAGGATTGTTAGCTAGAAGGGATCCTTTACCGGTGATCTCAGCAATGTCCTTGAATGTTTCAAGTCTGTCCCACCTCCTTTGGCGTTGAAGAGCATCAGATATGGATGGATGCATTGGGATAGATTGGAGATGGCTGAAGCTGGATATATTCTCATGGAGATCAAATAGAAACATATCATTATTAAATGAGGAATGGAAGCTCTAGAAGTGTAGAAGTTTCTGGTTGATATGAGGTCCTTCTGATCCACTGAAAAATTGAAGTCAGGAGGGGGATAAGCTGGATCATTGAGATTGTAGTAAAACTGTTCAGGAGCCATAAATTCAACCAAATATTTAAAGAAATCAGAAATATTAATGTCCTCTTCTTCATATATTGGCTCAACTTTTTCAACCTCAACAGAAGGAGCTTTGCCTTTGATTTGAGCACTGGCATGAGAAACTAGTAGACTAACTTCTATTGCTAATTGAGTAGCATACTCTTCCATAGTTACCCTTTTTTAGCAACTTCACTATCAAGCAGGCTGGTTGCCAGGGTAGCCTGAAGATGAATATCATCAGCATTAGAAATCTTCTCCTTCTCAACTGGTTGGGCAGATACATCAGTTGAGGGTACCTTGACCGCTAGCCTAACCAGTGTGATGAAATAGGTTGAGCCTCCTCATAAGGTTTCAATTATAGCACTGGTTACAGGGTCACCTCCTCCCAGATTCTTAACCGGCGTAGTAGCAACCGGTTGAGGTCTCACCATCTCCATTCTATCATATTTTCCATCATCATCAAAACTTGAGCTTGAGCTAGAACTGGAACTAGCTATATCGATATCATCATCATCATCAACCTCCATGTCATCAAACAACTCATCACTCTCAGCATCGATTGTGGAGGTCCATCGATTTTTATTGGAGTGGACAGATGATAAAAAGTCAGCAAGGTTTATGTTCCCCATAGCCTGTAGCTCTCTATCAACTTCCAACATGTTTTCCATAAGATCCATAACATTTTAGATCAATTGATTTCTACGTGAACCAAGAGATACATGCTCAGTGTTAAAGTATTGATGTAAATCATCTGCATTTTCAGGTCTTCCCATTTGATAAGGGTTGGACTCCTGAAGGGTGTGCTGGACATTGTAGAGCATACCATAGTCAGTCCATATTGCATGGATCATCATATCTTGATGCAACCGATCTTGAACAAGGTAGATAGAATTCCATAAATTAAAAAGAAAATTTCAATATCGGTTATAGAGCTTGAACATGTCATGCTTAGAGAGAGAAGGGTCATACTCATTAAGTTGGCAATATTTACTGAAATAAATTCCTTTCTCCTTGTGAGTGTTATCATGGTCCACATAATTAGAGGCATCACCAACAGGAACTGACTTCTTAGAGAGTTCATGGAATTCAAGTAATATTTTGAGAAATGGAGAAAGATGGTCAATGGGGAAGACCGAATCGACTTGAGGGAAAGCTTTGTTCTGAACAACCCAAGGGTTGTTGTAGAAGATGTGCAAGGTTAGATTCTTGATCGCTTGACACTTCATGACCGATGATATAGAAGGGTAACCGGTTGCAGTGGCATCGGTTACATCGGTCAAGAAGATGTCTGCCTCTTTCTGCTTCTTCCTTTCATCAATTTCCTTGGCAAGTTTAGCAGGAGTCTTAGGGAAGAGGCTTGGTTTTTGGTTTTAGTGGAGGCATATGAGATTTAATAGGTTTAGAGCTTTGAGAGGGAGTTGGATGTGGCTGAGTTACTTGCTTTCTGGCAGGCCTGACCGTTTGAGGGTCAACCTTGGAGAGGTTGCTTCAACCGATGGAGGTGAAGGAGCATCATCGGTTTCCTTCCTCTTAACCGGAAAATTGTCAACCTCTTGAGGGGACTCAGATATTACCGTCTTCTTAACCTTTGGCCTAACCAGTTTCTTCTTTTTATCTATCGATTAGGTTTCAGTTGGGACATCGGTTGCAACAGTTTCAACTTCCTCTTCTTTATCCTTGACCGACTGATCAATAATTCTTCCCCAATCTAATTTGTCGAAGGATTTTATCCAAGTTTGAGGATACTTGAGCTGATCAGTGGAAGCATCAATAATAGCTGGGATCCTTCTAAGCACTCTGCTGATGAGAAGGTAGTGACAAGGGTTTGCTATGTTAGCACGAGCAAGAGGCTTGTCCTTTTAAACTTCTTGAATGCCAAAATAATGACATTAAACATGATTTTTGCACTAGTCAAACTCCTTTTGAAGAAGTAATGCTGCCATGGCTTCAAACTGAATCATAGTGATACATTGTTGGGATCCTGACTGGCAGATAATGCATCGGTCAACAACTTTAGCTAAGACATAATTCAAAGGATCAAGATCAGCCTTCTTGTTTCCTTCCTTGGTTACAAATGGTTTAGAACCTCTAATCTTGGCCCAATAAATTTGCATATTTTTTGAGGCTAACGGTAGAAGGGCTAGAATTAGAGAGGTCAGGGAAGGCTTCATGGATGGAGGCTGGAGAGAATTCGACAGGAATGCCAAGAACAGTTGAGATAATTGGAGTAATATCACCATGCCTAGCAGTATCTTCAACGGAGCCATTATCAAACAACTTTTTCACGAGTTCATAATGAATATCTTCTGAAGCTTTCGACATCAGAAACGAGAGAACTCCAGCACCAACAAAAAGAGCTTGAAGAATCTATCCATGTTTAGACTTGAAGAAAGAGCTTAGAATGTAACCTCCATATATGTCTTTCTTTGGGATAGGTCTAGGAGTCATTGAATATGCAATTAACATTTAAAAGTAACACCAAACATTATAAATTAGAACAACAAAAAATAATGATATGAAAGTTAGTTCATAACAAATAATATTTATCTCGGTGTAACGGAGAATGTTGAGAATTTGTGAAAAAGAATTAGAAGGATGTAATCCTTAATATCTACTTCACCGGTGGTGAGAGAGAGTGAAGAAGATTTGAGAGAGAGCAAGGAGTTTGAGAGTTTAGAGAGAGAGAGAGAGAGAGAGAGTAAGGCAGTGAAAAAGTAAGAAAGAAAGGGTTTATGATTCATTTTATAGGAAGAAGAAGGAGGAGGAATAGGAAGGGTTTTATTGATAGAAACAAAAATAAGTCCAAAAGTTTTATCTGAAGGTAAAAATGAGAGAGATCATGGTACACGAACCAAACATAAATGCAAATATGGTAGCATAAAAATAGGAACGCGTGAACATCAGTTTAAATTTTGAATATTATAATGAGCAAAGAGATAACCTTTTATTGATAAACAGGAGTGATACAGAGGTTACCTTTTAAACAAATTTTTTATTTTGATCTACCTTGACATGAAGTGGGTAAAAAGTACACACGCATGTCAGATAATTGTAGCTCGATTTGATTTGAAAGGTCAATGGTTGTTAGACAAGCCAGTTAAAACTGATTGATCCGGCCGAAGTCGCCATCTGTTATGCATTTGTGTGACCGGTAAAATCTTTACTAATTATGGTCATAACTGCTTGAAATTTTTTGATTGGTTGCAAGAATGTAAGTGATTGAGAAATTTTGACCCGTTATGAATGATCGGTTGAAGAGCTTATCGGTTGAGAGCAAATATCACCTTTGATCGGTTCAGCTTAAACAAGTAACAAAGTTAGCACTGTTTTATCTGCGATTATCAATCAAGCCTAGTTCAGCTCTAAGGAATTTAAAACGTTTTGTGTCTAAGGGTTTTGTAAGATTATCAGTTAACTCATAGTTAGTATGAAAGTTTAAAAGAACAACGTTACCCTTTTCAACATGATCCATAAGGAAGTGATATTTGATGTCTATATGCTTTGTCTTGGAATGCGTCACAGGATTGCTGGAGATTGAGATGGTTGAAAAGTTGTCACAATAAATGGGACACACTTCGATGGAATTTCATAGTCCACTAGTTGTTGCTTCATCCATATGATTTGTGAGCAGCAACTTCCAACAACTATGTACTCAGCCTCAGTTGTAAAAGAGGAAATAGAAGCTTGTTTCTTTTAAGACCAGGAGACCAATTGGTGACCTAAGAATTGACATGTTCCACTTTTACTTTTCCTTGTGACTCTACAAGCTGCAAAATCAGCATCTGAATAACCAATTAGAGTAAAAGTTGAATCTCTTGGGTACCATAAACCTAAGTGAACAGTTCATACAAGATATCTTATGATTCTTTTAACAACTTGAAGGTGTGATTCTCTTGGATCAACTTGAAACCTAGCACACACACAGACAAATAACATGATATCTGGCCTACTAGCAGTTAAATAAAGTAGAGATCCTATCATAACTCGGTAAAGTGTCATGTCTACTTTCTTACCAGACTCATCTTTATCAAGGCCATTGGGGTGCTTTGAGGGTGAGCATAGTCAAGACCAAATTTCTTGATAAGATCATTTTTATATTTGTCTTTGTTGATGAAGATTCCTTCTTGAGTTTGTTTGTCTTGAAGTCCAAGGAAGAAGGTCAATTGTCCCATCATGCTCATCTCGAACTTGCTTTGCATAAGTTTCTCAAATCTCTTGCATAAGTTTTCATTAGTTGAACCAAATATAATATCATCTATATATATTTGAACTAACAATGAATGAACATTATGTGTAGCAATAAATATGATTGTATCAATTTTACCTCTTTCGAACTTCTCACTAAGTAGGAATTTGAAGAGAGCTTCATACCATGCTTTTGGAGCTTGCTTGAGGACATACAAATATTTGCTTAACCGATAGACATGATCAGGCTTCTTGGAGTCTTCAAATCCAGAAGGTTGGTCAACAAATACTAGCTCTTGAAGTTCTCCATTAAGAAAGGATTTTTCACGTACATTTGGTACAATTTCAACTCTTTGCTGGCAGCATATGCATGTAATAACCTTATAGCTTCAAATCTAGTAACCGGAGCAAAAGTCTCAACATAATCAATTCCTTCTTCTTGTCTGTAACCTTTAGCAACAAGTATAACTTTGTTCCTCATTATTTTTCCAGACTCATCCAATTTATTTTTGAAGACCCATTTCGTTCCTATCAGTGTCTGATCCTTGGGTAGAGGCACTAACTCCCAGAATTTACATCGATCGAACTGATTGAATTCTTCTTACTTAGATTCTATCCAACTGGGATCATCAAGTGCTTCTTCTGTCTTCTTTGGTTCTATGTCAGAGACCATGGCTGAAGAAAATAGAATATGTTGTGCTTCCATATTTCTTCTTTGGCCTCCTGTCATTCTGGGACCAAAGCCATCACCAATTACATTTTCAATAGAATGTCTTCGAGTGGGTCTCACTTCCCTTGAAATATCTTGCCTAACCGATTCTTGTCTTAGGATTTCTAGAGGAGGGTCTAAATCGGTTGAGAGGGGTGTGACCGGTTGAGGAGTGAACGAATTTGGAACATGTGAGTTATACAGATGATTAGTTCAGGTTGAGGAGTAGGAAATGAGATTTGAGTGATATAAATCAATTGAGGTTCATGTGATGATTGAGGAACACTGGTAGAGGGCGCAGCTGATTGAGGAGTATCGACAAAGGGGTTAATAAAGTTGGATTCTCTTGTGACCGATTGAGGGAAAAAGGAGTCATCAGCTAAGGCTTTATCGGTTGCACCACCTGGAGTGCCCGAATTCAGAGCAGTGATTGATTTGCATTATTACTGGTGTTTTGATTGGAATTATAGTTGTTGGATTCACCAGTCTAAAAAACACAAGATTCATTTGTACTATTTGGAGCCTTGTCAAACTCTAGAAAATCAAATTCATCAAAAGTAACATGAATAAATTCAACAATTTTCAACAACCATTTAGTAAAAACTCTAAAAGCCTTACTTTGTTTGGCATAGCCAACAAAGATACCTTCATTGACTTTCTCATCGAATTTAACTCGATATTCTTTACCGTTATAAAGAACATAACATTTGCAGCCAAAGATTTTGATGAAACAGATGTTGGGAATTCTGCCACACCATAATTCATAAGAAGTTTTGTTGTGAAACTTGTTGACTACTGATCGATTTTGAGTAAAGCAGGCTGTATTGATAGCTTCAGCCCAAAAATACTTAGGTAGCTTTGTTTTAAAATCATTATTTTGCTAGCTTCAATCAAGGTTCTGTTCTTTCTCTCAACATCACCATTTTGTTGTAGTGTTCCAGTAGATGAGAAATTGTGATCAATTTCGTGATCATCACAGTACTGAGCAACACCATTATTTTTGAATTCTATGTCGTAGTCTGATCTCATACTGATGACGTCACTTTCTTTCTGGGTTTGAAGTAGACAAAATAGCTTGGTGGCAACTACATATTTATCATCTTTGGATCCATATGTATCATCTTTGTAGTTGATGGTTTCCACACATGTATATCTTGAATTATCATCTACAACAACCAAGGTATATCTGTTCCCCCTAAACTGGCAGTTGTTATAGGGCCAAATAAATCCATATGTAGTTGTAGGAGGCACTTAGATGTAGACATGCAGAGCTTGCTATGGAATGATTTTTTATGTTGCTTTACTAGCTGGCATGCTCTGCATTTCCTTCCATGATCAGTATACACTTTAGGTTGACCGATTACCAAATTTGCATTTGCAAGAGTGGACATATATTTGAAATTCAAGTGACTTAGTCTCTTGTGCCATAGCCATGAATTCTCACTGATGTTCTTTGCTACAAAACATATGTTAGTAACGCTAGAAATTACATTTGAGTCAATTGAATATATGTTAACTTTCCTTTATCCAGTGTGGAGATTTGCACTTGTAGTAGTGTTTTTTCACATAGAAAATGGAAGTAATAAGTACACACTGTATACCTTTATCACAAAGTTGTGAATTAGAAAGAAGGTTATGCTTTAGACCATCCACCAAAGAGACCATCTACACAGTGACTGTGCCTCTAATGATGGATCCACGACCTATAATTTTACCCTTAGCATTTTCACCAAAAACTACTTGAGGATCTGATGCTTCTTTAATATCGGTAAGGAGATCGGCACGGCCAGTCACATGCCTAGAACATCCACTGTCCATGATCCATAAGTTTTTATTTGCATAAGCTGAGGCCATTAAGCATAATAGGAATAAGACATTAAGCTTATGGTCCCCCTTATTCATTCCGTGATCCCATATGTTTCTGGAAATATGCCCAACTCGGATGAACCTGAGCTTTTGAGCCCAAATTGGGTGAATTTCATGCTTACTTGTGATTCAGGCAAGTTTTGCCTTCAATAAGCCAATCTGAGGCTTTCCAGAATATTGACAGACATGAATTGAGAATAGGCTTAAAGAGGTTGTAAATATTGTTATGTTTTCTTTACATATATGCTTAAATGTTTTTCTATCCCTTTTTTACCATGATGTTTTTGTCATATAGAATTGCCTCACACTACGTTCACAAACTCTCATATAAATCGCTCAATATCGAGTCGCAGAAGTATAAACCCAAACCTATCGAGGCCAACCTAGGGGGGTTCCAATATCTAATGACATTGGTTTCTCGCGAAGTGGTAATCCTCATCCCGCTAAGTACTCCAAAGACTACACCAGTGGGTAGCCTATTGGGCTCTTTAGCCATTGCACAAACCAAACAATCTTAAATTAGGACATACACTCCGTCACTCCGTCGGTTTAGTATGTCCAGATTTCCTTAAGATAACGTCACCAAAAACACACGATGTATCATTTAAAAGAAACTCGTAGTCATTATAGACAAATTCTGTTTAGATGTGTGTGCTTCGTGACGTTGATTCAATTAAATCCGTATATGCTTAGGTTTGGAAAGAAAATGGTGGAATCCGAATAATATATGGGACTGCGATATGGTCTGTACACTAGTGTGACAATTCCACTATTATAGAGCCCTAGGTAGAAACCTAAAAGGGACTTTGTCCGACGATGTATAGGGAATAAAGTAAGTAAAAGAGTCTTTTATCTATGTGGTGAGTCATGTGCCCAAAGTGTGTGCTAAACCTTTCCATGACCCGCTTCTTGCTAAAAAAACTGATGGGGCCTTGTTCTTCTCCAACTAGGTTTAATTCAAAGCATGTTCACTAAACTCCATCTGCCTGAATCTTCAACAATGGTAGTGGCAGCAGTAATGGCAACCCCACCAACAAGGTAATGTTCTGTAGCATTAAGCTCATGAAACAACATCTCAACGTCCTAGCCAAGGTCTTTCAATGCAAAACTGATTGATTGAAAACTTTGTTGGAGTAAGTAAGCGTTGCCCACAAGAAAGAGATTACCGACTGTAGATACCCCGGAAAAATGGTTACATGCTTCTAATGTTGTCTAATTGATTTTAGTAGAGTCGCCACCTATATTTTAAGGGAGCATAAGAAAACAATGTCTAATTCATTTTTAAGTCAAACAAAACCAAAGATTCCAAGAGGGTTCAGGAGTTAGATTATGGAACGGGAAGGTGTTAGGTACCTGCCCAGCCCGACCTTAAGGTTAATCTTGCCACTTTAAGTGTTCTAAGTCTAAATGTCCTCAAAATTATGCTTGTTAAGAATTAATTATAAAAAAAGGGGGTTTTAAGGGGTAGTTGGAATGTTAGGGATGTAATCATGACTAAATTCAATGATTAAAGTAGTCTTTGATTATTTCCCTTTTAATAGGGGAGTGAGTACAGAAGAGAATAAAAAAAAGTAATTAAATAAGAGACAGACGAAATACATCAAAATGCTTTTCGGGAATGCCTTACAAGTTAAGGCTTGTCTTCTCCAAAAGGCTTGGTTAATGAAAATTGTGTGTGTTTGAGAGTTTTAGAGAGAGAGAGAGAGAGAGAGCGAGAGAGTAAGAAAGAGAGTTTTAGTCCAATTCCTTAGGGGTGAGATTGTTACCCATTTCAAGGAGGAGAAGGCTTCCTTTTATAGGATAAAGGGATAGAAAAAGAGTGGGAAAACATGTTGAAATTGCCAACCGATCAACTAGGAGTTAATGGGGAAGAGTTACAAATTAAAAAGAGAGAGATTTTTGAAGGGAAATCAACCACTGATGGTGAAACTCGCGCGAGTCACGCATGGTGAGTCAGACTCGCACGAGTTCCACAACGATGGCGTGTTTCGCCAGATTTTCAGAAAGGAGAAAGAGAGAAAAGACCCTAAAAGTTAACTACCTTATTCAGTTTAGTCCAAAACTAACAGAATCAGTCAGAGGAAAGTTAAGAGACAAAAGGGAGAAAGAGTAAAGAGAAACGCCCCCTGTATAGGCGATTGAAGAAGTAGAGAGAACCCCCCCTGTGTAGGCGATTTTGCTTGAATGGTTGATGGACGCCCGGAGGACTCACTCCATTTTGCTGTGTTGGTGCGGTTGTTTTGTTGAAGAGAATGCAGTGCTGTAAGGAATCTAGATCACTTCTTTCCAAATGCACGGGAAACACCACAGACTTACACAAACGCAGTCCCGAATACCCGTAGCCTTCAAAAACCCAAAAACCACCAACCAAACCAAGGGGGGCCATTCTGGGATTAAAAAGTACAAAAGGACTTTTAAGGAATTTTGGAAAATATGGAATTGGTAGCTTGTGCCATGCGACACACCTTGCCAAGAGACATCATAATTACAAAATCCCCTTAAAGTCCACAATATTCCCTTAAATCCAGGAAAACCAAAAAACTGATAATGGCTGCCAGTACCGCGCGACACACCTTGCCAAGGGACATCATAATTACAAAATCCCCTTAAAGTCCACAATATTCGCTTAAATCCAGAAAAACCAAAAAACTGGTAATGGCTGACAGTGACGTGCGACAAAGTTAGTCAGAATCTGGACCTTATAAATAGAGGCCTCCCTCCTCATAATTTTCACACAATCCTCTTCTCCTCTCCCCCAGCCTTCAGGCTCCCTCTCTAAGACCCTTTGGGGGCAATCCCGGTCCCTTTCGGTTCCCTCCGGAGCATTTCGAGGCCCCTCGTGGTACTCCGAAGCTCTGCCGAGCACTATCGAGCGCTCATGAGACGCTCTCGAGCTGCCTCGAGGCACTCTCGAGGCATTCCGAAGCCTGGCCAATCTATCCCGAAGCCCTGCCAATCCATCCCGAGGCATTCCGGTCCATCCCGAGGTGTCCCGGCCCTTTTCGAGCTCAACCGACGATTCCAACGCACGTCAGAACTCTGCCCGAGCACAATAGACGATTCCAACGCACGCCGGAACTCTGCCCGAGCGCAACCAGCGATCCCAACACATGCCGAAACTCTGCCTGAGTGCACACCTGACAACCCCGAGGCACGCTGAAGCTCTGTCCGCAGACAACCGGCACATCCCGAAGCAACCCCGGTCCGTCTCGAAACACTATTCAACACTCAAACACTCTTCCCCAGCGGAAGACAGACACGAACCAACATTGGTAAGCTTCCTTCCTACACTATTTCAATACATTTCAATGCGCAGTGTACAATGTAGACATCAAATACATCATGCATTTTTAAAAGCACATACACACCCACACACAACTTTTAAAGAAAGAAGGGGTACCGAAAGACTCGTTTTTACGAGGCGACTCGGGTGAGCTCTAACATTCTCTTCCCGAGGTGTAACCTGACCTCCGAACTCAAAAATCTCATCGCACAACAACAATTTTTAAACTGGGCCTTTTATCAATGTTTTGGGCTAAATCAAAACGGTGTGACGACTCTATAAACGAAAACGCAGCGAACACACGGTCCCGACTGACCGATGCCAGATGCCGGGGCGCCCGCGCGCCTCACGGATCCGGGTAATTTCAGTTGGCGACTCCGCTGGGGATGTTTTAATTTAAAAACTTTTAAACAAAAACAAAAGATTTTTAAAACGATGATGAGGGTCAAACTTTTATTTTACCCCTTTCTTTAACTGTTGTGTGTGTGTGCATGTGCTTTAACTTTTTATTTTACAAAAAAATGCATCAATATACATCTGTGTACATACATTTAAAATTCTTCAAAAAACTTCTGTTTTACTCAGAAAAATAATTTTAGTGACCTCACACTACTCGCACTACTGCCTCGGTACACCGCACGCTACACGCACTTGCTGCCTCGGATACACTGCACACTACAACCCTTAACCCGGGGTGGTCTCAGTTGCAGTTCGTTTGGCCTTCCTACGCCTCTCTGATGCGCACGGGATCATTCCAAACATCCCATCCTAGCCACTGTCAACCCTGCACGCTTGCATCACACTTTGTCCAGACTTGGTTGGTTTTTACCCAGTCCGTGTCACACAGCCTGGATACATATCCCATGCCGGCCATTTTTCTGGGCCGAAGCTTGGAACTCAAGATCCCTTGCGCAAGCAAAGCGATGAAAGGTCATGCTAAAATCTTGAACCTATCTTGATTTCCGAAGCTACACCCAGACGATGTTCCGTCCCGGATATACATCCATGCCCACATGATACCATGTCATCAAGCCTTTAATACGTCAGCCATGACAATATGACCTAGCCAACGCCTAACGTCACAAATACCTTGCGCAAGCAAGGTAAAGAGAGGTCGTGCCTAACTCTCGACCAGATCTTGACTCAGGTGCCGGCTCGACTCACTATTCACATGGCTAACGCATTAAAACGAACATGACAGGCTCGGTCCTTAGGTTTGATTTTTCTTTTAGGCCGGTGGAAACCGCTTGCCCTATAGGACACTCGCCCGGGGCTGTCCACCCCGGGATGTCGAAATACAGGTGCAAAACGAGGGGCTTGTAGCCGGACAGATGGTCTCCACCGACCCTGGATCTAGCATAGTTGCGAAAAAGAAGAGCAATCTTTTCCAACCAACTTAGGATTCTGAGAAAACACTATTTTAAGTAAATTAAAACAACATAAATAAATAACAAAAAAAAAAAAGGAAACTGCATGTCACATGAGCTTTCCCCCCTTTTATCCAAAGGCCTTCCCATGTCTAAACCTTACCCGTCACCCCCTCCAGCGAACCGAGAGTGGTTGAGAGTACCCGGGAGCTGCCTTTTCAGTATCGAAGTTACAAGGTCCGACAGCCCTTCCGGTTCAGCGGTCTCAACAGTCCGCTATTCCCCCATGGCGGGATCAACAGATAACAGTGAGGGAAATGGAACCCCGCCACTAAGAAACCTCCAGACAATGGAGGAGGTGCTGCGAGCCTTCAAAACTCTCAAGAAGCTCCACGAAGAGCAGCAAGCCTGGATCGTAGACACCATGTACCGCCGCGGAGCCGTGGTCGTGCCCCAAACAGATGGGACTTTCATTCTCATAGAAGATGAAGAAATACTCGCTCCCCCGGGTCCTCAAAGCTATCAGCAGGTCCCACCTCTGCCAATCTACGAGAATCCAGCAATGCAAAGAAGATCTCGTTCAAAGCTTCACTCGGGCATCAGTCAAGCAGCTCCGACCTGCCCGACTCAGCACAGTCAATTTCTCGGCCCTGCGCCCCAAGCTCAATATTAACAGCACACATACGGGCCTGCTCCGTCAGATCTCAATGTATCACGATATCCCCCGAGATTCAATCCTTTGCCTCTATATGAGCCTCGCAACCATAACCAAAAATCCCAAGGTTTACCCGAGACAGACATCCCAAGCGGATATCCCGACAATTCAAACCTACCACCCGCTGGTCTGCCACTTGGGGCTAATGAAACATTTCCCCAATTTCCAAACACAACCCTTAGCGGCCTGGGCAATCACGCCCTTAATTTTAACAATCCAGGGTACGGGATGGTATATACTCAACTACCTCCCCAAGACTCCCGAATGGCGATCCCATCAGCCAATCCACCTCCATCTTCGGTTTCCATCCCCGAAAATGGTAACCTGCCTCAGCCTACTGACCCTCACATGGCTTGGTTGGTCTAACAAATGAAGGACATGCAAGGCAAACTTGCTAACTCTCGTAAGGACTCCCTCATGCCCACTGATCCGAGCAAGGTGGTTCCACTCCCTCCAAAATTCAGGATGCCAGAAATAGAAAAGTTCGATGGGACAGAATGCCCGAAGACCCACATCGACACCTACGTCTTGGGTATGAGAGCCAAAGGGAAACCCTACAACAAATGGCGGATCACTTCCAGCATTCCCTCAAATCCACGGCATTAAGATGGTTCCTCAACATGAAAGCAGAAAATCTCTCCACCTGGGATCAAATCAGCGAAATCTTCCTGGAGAAGTCCCGTGCCAACCTCAAATGGGAAACCAACCGCCACAACTTGCAGGCCACCGAACAAAAGGATGACGAGCCCGTAGGAGAATTTTACAAAATGTGGAACTGTAAATTGAGCGAGATAATGGACCCTCTTTCCAAAGAAGAGCAAATAGACATCTTCCATTCCTGCCTCAAACCATCTCTGAGGGCCTTGATTAGCCACCACTTCTATCCCGACCTTCGTGCCATGGTCAATGTCGGGACCAAGTTCGAAAAGACGCTGAGCTTACAAAAGATAACAGCCACTCCCGCTTCTTCCTTCCGTTATCGGGCAGCCCCACCAAATCTGGCACTTATCCCAAACAATGGAAAAGAAGCGCCGGAGCAGTTCACTACATTCAGAATGGAGTCCAAGGAAGCCCCGATCAAGCGCCCCCGAGAAATAACAATCCTCCCCGATCGCAGCGTTTTCAGCACTTCGACAACCTCGGAATGCCTCTAAGCCAAGTGTTCGAGGCGTTGTTGAAGCAGAACATGATCAAGCCCCTTGAGAATTATCAGCCAAGGAATCCTAACCCAAACATGGATATGAACAAGCATTGCGCTTTTCACAACTACCCCGGCCACACCACCGACAATTGCATCATACTAAAACAAGCGATCCATGGGCTGATTGAAGAAGGAAAGTTTGAATGCCCACGCGGTCCCAACACAGTCGAAAATCAATTCCCCAGAAACAATTGGGGAAAGCAGCAGTAAGAAGCCTTTTGACCTTCTCAAGCGCGTCAAAAATGCCATTGAGGAACTGGGTTACCTTCTCATGACCCACAGCCAGCAAAGAAGAAATGGTCCGGAAGCTTGGTCTAACCCAAGTCTCCTAGAGTCTAGCTTCGAAAATAAAAGACCCTAAGTCTGTCATATTTAAGTTTGAGTCTCTCAAGTCGTCTGACGGCCTTACGCCTAAAGATTATGCGTTTGTAACATAAACCGCGCTTCCTTATGCTTTGAATAAAAGTTTGACCTTTCTGAGTATCCCCTCATTGCCGCATTAACAAATGATAAATTAACTAATCAAAACAGTTAATAATGGTTCACTTGATAAAGACGCAAACACAGTAATGAACAATGTATTACACAAATCTTTAAGCATGTTGTCAAACGAGAGGAAAATCGGGCCCAAGCTTCCGAGAATGTTCTAACCCAAAATGAATTTGGGAACTGCTGAAGAGCCTACAGAGACGCAAATCGGAGAATTCTCCGTCGATACTTTGCCTAAAGAATATTGAGTCTTCTTCTCCCCCCTCTAAAAAAAATGAAAAAAAAGTCATACAGTCAAACCTCTTAGGTTCTAGTACTTTTTTCATTCAATCAAGTCCTCCTCGGACACTGTAATTAAGTCTTCAATTTTTCATACGCAAGTTTTCTTTCTTTTCTTGCTAGGCTTGAGACACTATTTTGCACCCCACATTACATTTAACGAAATGGTTTTGTTCTATGTGATCACTTGCATTGCTCAACAAGTAATTCCACAAATGATTAATGCTTTGATTAATTGGTGTGAGAAAGTCAATCGATAGCTACCCATACACCTTACCATACTCCACATAAAGGCCTCCATCAAGCCATACACTTTCCAAAACATGCCCCCACCATCACCTTGACCAAGTCAAACGACGGCGGGAACATCAAAGGACATCAAAAGGTCACTCAGCATCAAAAGACTGATCCATGTCAACTCCAAGCTAGGGGCTTGCCTTCGCCTTCACGAGCTTCAAAAAAAAAAAATCTCAAGCAGAAGCTTCAAAAAAAAAAAAAAAAGAGAGAGAGAAAAAGCTCAAGCAGGAGCTTCAAAAAAAAAAAAAAAGAGCCAAGGACCCAGCACTGCCAGTCAGAATCTCAATAGAAGAAGGCGAAGGCAAAAACACATCATAAGTCCTTATGCGATATTCAAATTCTTCCTCTCCCCGAGAGAGCAACGATCAAGAAGCAATGGATTCATTGAAACTGCCGTCAAATACGACTTGTCAAGGAATTACCTCAAGGCCCGTGCCTCATCATTCAACTTTTCGAGCCTTTTCGTCAAAGGCCGCACAAATATTCATGCCCTAGCCCCAAAGCCAATCACGGTTCGGCCCCAAACTACGTCGACCTGAGCTCCTTGTCTTAAAGGAAACGTAGGCAACCAAAAATGGTCCGGTCATAAACACATACAAATCCACAAACCCGGTCGCATCAATGACCTCTCCTATACACAAACCTTCTTTCACACCAGACCAAATCGATCCTTGATACCGGTTGACTTTCTCCTCATGATTAATCAAAGCATATCAAGTTTAATTGTTGAATAACCCGAACATCAACAAAGGGTTTTAAGCAAACATGTGATCATTGCGAACAAATCATGTTTTCAGATGTCACGACAAGTCTTCTTTTTCTACAAAATAGGAAAAATAGAGCTAAACACTGCTTTTCTGTCAGCAAGGGCTTCCATACACTTTTACAAGATTTTCAGTGATCATACTCTCTCAAAAGAGTCAAGCCCAAAAGCATTTCTTTGTGCCTACATCAGATATTCATTCACACAAAAAGGGACCCATTCCCACGTTTTCAAAAATAATATATACGCCCTTGCGAGTGTACATTACAAGTCATTTCTCTCACAAAAAGAGGGTTGAACTACGTAGACCTGAGCCCCTCAAGGGGAACGTAGGCAACCTTCAATGGTTCGGTCTAAGGAATACACAAAATTCCAAAAATTGACGCCACCAAGGCTCAGACAAGAAGCAAGCAAGAGATTTTGCGTCTCGACAAAGCTTTAAAAGTAAATCACAAATCATCACAGATAAAACACTTCTTGATGAGTTCAAGCACGGTCTACTCTTAAACTCACAACATGCTAAAAGACAACGTAAAGCATTTAACAATTAATGTGTCTGCAAACAACAATGGAGGATACTCAGAAGGTCATTCCGCGCCACTCGCGCTTGTCCCCTCACCATTCTTTCCTTTCTTCCCTCGTCCCCGGTGAGTCTTCTTTCGCTCCTCATGAGCCAACTCTGTCTCTCTCATTCCAAGATCAGGGGTCCTCCCCTTTGAGTCAAACAATCCAGTAGCTCGCAGAGCTTCATTCGCCCATGCCTTGGGTCGAATCTCCTCCCTGCGAGCCTGTAAAAGGGGACCCCTCCCCATCAGTCGGTCAACTCTGGTCTCATAGTCAAACAAAGCGTCTCCCGTGACATCCCGAGGGTTATACCAGGCTTCTGCACTTCTAAGGCTATAGCTGAGACGGCAACCTTGCCCCAAAATCACTTCACGCCTGCTCCCCAAAACCACTTGGGTCTACCCTACATGCTGCTCGTAAAAATCCAGGTTCTCGGTGGTCAACACAACACTCTCCCGACGTCGAAGGAACACCACAGGAGGGAAAGTGGAATACTTCCATACCCTCAGAAATACAGAAAGGCATCTGGATCTGTCATGCAGAAGGAGGCTACCTCCATAGTGGCAATGCCTTCCCAGCCCAGTAAAGGCTCCTGCCTCATCCCGAACTGCCTGGAAACAAGCAAAGAAGACAAAGACAAACACGGAACTCTGACAACATAGGAACCTTCCTGACAGGCCCTCTTAGTCTCGATTCCCCAATAAGGAACTCACCAACGGAGGTGATGCGTGCCAAGTCAAACCATTCACCTCTCCCAAGCGGACTAATCCATATCCAAGACAAGAGGTCGCTAAGCAAACTTCGACGGACCAAGAGATGTCAGAAGCACATGCATTGCTTGAAGCCTCTCTCGCAACCACAAAGTGACCAAAGCAGGGGCTTCCCCCACGCATGAATCGGTCCCCCATCGCCAAAGCGATCTATGACGTCTCCCCCGAAACTAAGGGAATGATGTACTCACTTGCCCGCCAATGGCCTACCACATCCAACAAACACGTCCCAGAGTGCATCACTCCCGTCATCACTCATGAAACTGTCAAAGCTTCTTCAGCCCCCAACTGCTCAAACGCTTACCAAAGCCATTTCCGGCCACCATACACTAACCACAAACATTTCAAGCTCGTGGGACATGCACATAACATAAAAAAAAGGGAGTAGAAACAACCCCTAAAGCGAAAATAAAAGAGTTCATTACATGTGAATACATTGTGTATATAAATACAAATATTTTGTTGCTCTCCTCACTAACATGCACAGAAAAGAAAAAATAAGAGTCCTACTCTGAGTCATTGGCACCACCGCCTGGTAAAGACTCCCACATCTCGGCGCCTCTGCCAGCCACCTCATCATCCTCGATGAACTCATCACCTTCCTCGACTGCATACTCCAAGGTGTCCGCAGGAGTAAGAACAAAGAAGGAAAGAGAAGACGAGCCATCCCTCCTCTCCTTGTCCAGCACCTGAGGCGCCCCACATCCTCAACACCTCAACAACTCGTTCAGAGGCGCCCCATGGCCTCAAACATTTCAACAAATTCGATTCGAGGCGTCACCTCGCCTTTACCACAAGTTCAGACAGAGGCATAACCTTGCCCTCACCACAAGTCCAGAAAGAGGCGCCACCTCGCCCTCACAACAAATTCGATCTGAGGCATCACCTCGCCCTCACACCAAGTTCAGAAAGAGGCGCTACCTCTCCCTCACCGCAAGTTCAGACAGAGGTGCCACCTTGCCCTCACCGCAAGTTTGGATAAAGGCGCCATCGCATCCTCATCATTTCAACGACCTCGGTCAAAAATGCCAGTGCGTCCTCAACATTTCAGCGACTTCGGTCACAGGCACCTCCTCCTGCAGGTAAACACAGCGAAGGTATGTTATTAAACTTCAAATGCAAGACATAGCAGTAATAAATGCTACATAAAAGAAGAATCCCAGCACGACATGATGCCTTTCTACAAATTCCCACAAACAATGTTCCAAAAAGGATCCACAAAATGTGCCATAAAACCCAATTTAGGTCCAAACGCCTTAGAATAGTCTCAACCTAGGGTCATAATCCTGAACTAGGTCTCAATTTAGGTCCAGACGCCTTAGAATAGTCTCAACCTAGCTAGGGTCATACTCCTGAACTAGGTCTCAATTTAGCTCCAGACGCCTTAGAATAGTCTCAACCTAGGGTCATACTCCTGAACTAGGTCTCAATTTAGCTCCAGACGCCTCAGAATAGTCTCAATCTAGGGTCATACTCCTGAACTAGGTCTCAATTTAGGTCCAGATGCCTTATTATAGTCTCAACCTAGGGTCATACTCCTGAACTAGGTCTCAATTTAGCTCAAGACGCCTTAGAATAGTCTCAACCTAGGGTCATACTCCTGAACTAGGTCTCAATTTAGCTCCAGACTCCTTAGAATAGTCTCAACCTAGGGTCATACTCCTGAACTAGGTCTCAATTTAGGTCCGGACGCCTTAGAATAGTCTCAACCTAGGGTCATACTCCTGAACTAGGTCTATATTTAGGTTCAGACGCCTTAGAATAGTCTCAACCTAGGGCCATACTCCTGAACTAGGTCTCAATTTAGGTCCATACACCTTAGAATAGTCTCAACCTAGGGTCATACTCCTGAACTAGGTCTCAATTTAGGTCCATACGCCTTAAAATAGTCTCAACCTAGGGTCATACTCCTGAACAAGGTCTCAATTTAGGTCCAAATGCCTTAGAATAGTCTCAACCTAGGGTCATACTCCTGAACTAGATCTCAATTTAGGTCCACATGCCTTAGAATAGTCTCAACCTAGGGTCATACTCTTGACCTAGGTCTCAATTTAGGTCTAGACGCCTTAGAATAGTCTCAACCTAGGGTCATACTCCTGAACTAGGTCTCAATTTAGGTCCAGACGACTTAGAATAGTCGCAACCTAGGGTCATACTCCTGAACTAGGTCTCAATTTAGGTCCAGACGACTTAGAATAGTCGCAACCTAGGGTCATACTACTGAACTAGGTCTCAATTTAGGTCTAGACGCCTTAGAATAGTCTCAACCTAGGGCCATACTCCTGAACTAGGTCTCAACATAGGGTAGATACCCCCAAAAAAGTCTTACTTAGGGTATAGACACCTTCAAATAAACTCAACTTAGATACTCCTCGCCTTTCCCGGTCGTCATTGTAAGCCCGAACCTTGCCCACAAAACGGTAAACCAAACACCGGCCAACAAGGTAAGCCCGAAATCCCTTCCTCAGCGGACAAAAACTCAAACGGGAATTCTTGAAAACCCGTACAAGACCACGCATCCCCAGCAGATAAACATCGCCAGTCATCGTAAGTCCAACCTTTCCCTAGCGGACAAAACACAAGGCAATCACGCCTCCCAATGTCAAACACTAGGCAATCACGCCTCCCAAAGTCAAGCACAAAGCAAGCGTACCTCAAAAGAGGCCTCGCCATGTTCATGCTCATGAACCAAAGAACAAACACTTTCATCCTCATTCAGAGGACAAGTCACGTCCTCACGCACGACACAACCTCAGTCAGAGGACAAGTCACGTCCTCACGCATGACACAACCTCAGTTAAAGGACAAGTCACGTCCTCACGCACGACACAACCTCAGTAAGAGGACAAGTCACGTCCTCATGCACGACACAAACTCAGTCAGAATACAAGTCTCGTCCTCACACACGACACAACCTCTGTCATAGGACAAGTCACGTCCTCACGCACGACACAAACTCAGTCAGAGGACAAGCCACATCCTCACGCATGACACAAACTCAGTCAGAGGACAAGCCACATCCTCACGCACGGCACAACCTCAGTTAGAGGACATAACACGTCCTCATCATCATCCATAGCCCGGAAGGCTTTAAATTACCCAGTTCAGAAAACTGTAAAATTTCCATTTCAGGACACCACCACATCCTCACAGTTGACCTCAGCGGTCACATCACCTCATGGCACCACCACGCCCTCATACACTCACGATTACACAAACTCTGAACTACGATCAGGCTTGATTCCTGCTAGGGTTACGTAGGAATTCTATCACAGGGTCCAGCTAACCGACCTAAATGGTCACCCACAGGATACCAACACGTCCACAAAGAGTCTCAGTCAGAGGACATCACACGTCCTCAAACGCGATAACACTCACCCCACACACGAACTACAAGCAGGCTTGATTCCCATACGGGATACGTAGGAATCCTATCAAAGGGTACAGCCAACCGACCTAAATGGTCACATAGTAGGACACCACCACGTCCTCACAGCCGACCTTAGCGGTCACATCACAACAGGACACTACCACGTCCTCACAAACCGACGTACACGGTCACATCCTCTCCCAGCACGCGATCCAGATCAGGACCCTTATCTTATCGACGACCCCACTTCCTCCGTAAGTGATGTCATTGAGGGGCTTCTGTAAGTAACCCAATCTGGATCACTCCTTTCCAAATGCATGGGAAACACCGCAGACTCACACAAACGCAGTCCCGAACACCCGTAGCCTTCAAAAACCCAAAAACCACCAACCAAACCAAGGGGGGCCATTCTGGGATTAAAAAGTACAAAAGGACTTTTAAGGAATTTTGGAAAATATGGAATTGGTAGCTTGTGCCGTGCGACACACCTTGCCAAGAGACATCATAATTATAAAATCCCCTTAAAGTCCACAATATTCCCTTAAATCCAGGAAAACCAAAAAACTGGTAATGGCTGCTAGTACCGCGCGACACACCTTGCCAAGGGACTTCATAATTATAAAATCCCCTTAAAGTCCACAATATTCCTTTAAATCCAGGAAAATCAAAAAACTGGTAATGGCTGACAGTGACGTGTAACACAGTTAGCCAGAATCTGGACCCTATAAATAGAGGCCTCCCCCTCATAATTTTCACACAATCCTCTTCTCCTCTTTCCCTCAGCCTTCAGGCTCCCTCTCTAAGACTCTTCGGGGCAATCCCGGTCCCTTTCTATTCCCTCTGGAGCATTCCGAGGCCCCTCATGGTACTCCGAAGCTCTGCCGAGCGCTCCCGAGAGGCTCCCGAGCTGCCCCAAGGCACTCCTGAGGCATCCCGAAGCCTTGCCAATCCATCTCGAAGCCCTGCCAATCCATCCCTAGGCATTCTGGTCCATCCCGAGGTGTCCCGCCCCTTTCCGAGCTCAACCGACGATTCCAACACACGCCGGAACTCTACCCGAGCACAACAGACGATTCCAACGCACGCTGGAACTCTGCCCTAGCGCAACCAACAATCCCAACGCACGCCAAAACTCTATCTGAGTGTACACATGACAACCCCGAGGCACGTCGAAGCTCTGTCCGCAGACAACCGGCACATCCCGAAGCAACTCCGGTCTGTCCCGAAACACTATTCAACACTCAAACACTATTCTCTAGTGAAAGACAGACACGAACCAACATTGGTAAGACTTCCTTCCTACACTATTTCAATACATTTCAATACGAAGTGTACAATGTAGACATCAGATACATCATGCATTTTTAAAAGCACATACACACACACACAACTTTTAAAGAAAGAAGGGGTACCAAAAGACTCATTTTTACGAGGCGACTCGGGTGAGCTCTAACATTCTCTTCCCGAGGCATAACCTGACCTCCGAACTCAAAAATCTCATCACACAACAACAATTTTTAAATTGAGCTTTTTTTCAATGTTTTGGGCTAAATCAAAATGGCGTGGCGACTCTACGAACAAAAAATGCAGTGAACACATGGTCCCGACTGACCGACGCCAGATGCCGGGGCGCCCGCGCGCCTCTCGGATCCGCGTAATTTCAGGTGCAGTTTTCCGCTATGGAATGTTAGTCATAGAGGGTGTGGTGTACCGCAGTATGCCACAAGAACTACAGTTGCATTTTTGCTATGGAATAATGTCCGTTATAGTGGGTTGTGGGGCACTAAGGCATGCCATGAGAAATGCGGTTGCGTTATTGCTACGAAATAATGTCCGTCATAGCAGGTCGCGGGGCACTAAGTGATGGAGGAAATCTCCCTCTTGTATTAAATTCCTATCAAGTATATTAGTGATCAATGTAGTAGTATGCACAAGAAAGATCGAATCCACAAATAGATGGTAAGAAACAAGTAGATTTAAAGTAGTGAATAAGTAAATAAAAGGGTTTTTGTTTTGATTGTTCATTATTCTGCTAAAACAGAAATTAAAGATTAAACTAAGAAAACAAGTAAATTTGAGATTAATTCAAATTAGCAAGGGTTTCACGGATTGAGTTTTACAACTGTCTTCACTCTATGCTATTTAATAATAAAAGGATCAAACTAATTAAAGGGTTCATTCACTAAAGTAAGGATTGGGACAGTTAGGTGGCCGAATTGTAATCCTATTGCTATTTTTATATTATTCTTTCCGCAAGGTCCGATTAACACGCAAAGAGTTTATTAATCAATTAAAAATATTAGAACCTAGACCCGTTTGACTTACGTAAGTTTCTCAATTAAATTTAATCACCACAACATTAGTGTATGTATAAACCTTCATGCAAGTGCAAGGATTTATACCCATGTAGTTAAATAGCCAAAATTATCTGAACATTTATTTAAAACCCTAAAACGAAATTAAAACTATTGTGATAAACAGAAACAAAATAGATTGGGAAAATTAAATCATTTATAGCATAAAGATCTAATAGTTGTTATATCCAATTCATTAATCTAAAAAAATTAGATACTAAGAGCCATAAGAGCAAATACCAATAAATAAATAAAAATCATTAAAACCTGCAGTTGAATCCTTGAATTCTACAAGAAAAGATTTAAAACTAGAATAAAACATATATGATTACATGGTTAGATGTTTTCTATTTATACTAGGGTTAATGAGGTATCAAAATAAGGGGAAAAATAGGATTACTTGTTGAAAAAAGAAAATTAGAAGTTGCTGGCCAAAAATCCCCATAGGTCTCTGAGATTTTCATATATCTCAAAAGTTCTCAAATTTTGCTAAATACCCAAAAAGTTCCTAAAGTTAATTCCCACCAGGTCCCTCAATTTTTGAAAAATACCTATCAGGTCCCTAGGTGTGCGACTACACTTGCCCAAGCGATCTGGGAGATTTTTCATTCTTTTGTCTTCTGGTGTGGCTCCGACTTCTACCTTGACTGCTTAACTTCCGGAAGTCATAACATTTTCATACAAACTCTGATTTGGACGTGCCACATATCTTTGTAAAGATCTTGACGAGTACTATTTAATGAAATTGGTTGTTCAGTGGTCGCATATTTCTATCTTTGTCGAAATTTCTTTTTTCTTACTTTGCTGATCCAGTTCGATTCATTTCTTTTTGCACTTTTCAAATCCATAATCCATGCTTATTTCCTCTTCTTTCCTATAATCATAAACACTCCAAAACCAAATTAAAATACTAATACAACTCAAGTAAGTGTATTAAATAAGTTTGAATGTATACCGTTTAGAAGTGTAGAAACACATCCATCAAATACCCCCAAACTTATCTTTTTCTCATCCTCAGGTAAAAAAAACAACTAAACAAAAAGAAAACTATTACCTAAACTATGAAAGAAAAAGCATGAAACATAAAAGATAATATTTTTGGGATGTTCTCTACACATATGTGTTGCCATCCATACAATTCTCAAATCATTTCACAAATATAATCAACTTGTGCCATCATAAACATGAGATTAAAATCACATTGTTGCATCTAACTTACAATTCTCCACCATAGTATGAAAGATGAATGAGTAAGAGGGAGATCATTGTCACCAACGTAAGATTGTTTATAAGATCTCTAAATCAATGATAATAAGATACTACAATTCTGCCGAAGGACACTTATATGCATGTTAAACACACCTGTCGGCCCTGTTACTCATTAGTGATCAAATATGGCTCAACGGTTTGTAATTCGCGGGCTAGGTTCACATATACAAATGAAGATAAGGACAAACGATATCAAGCATGTGAAACTAGAAAGCATTCAAAATATATCTTCAATTTGAGTGTATCTCTCCGCTCCCCCATGTCAACCCATGTTTCAACCCTCAAACATAGAATTTTGCATACTTTCTTACAAAGGGTTGATCACCTTCCTTTCTTTCATTTGATCACTTATAATCACAACTTCCAACTTTTATAACACAAGAGGGCAAGTCTTTTCATATTTTCTTTCCTTTTCTTTTGATAACTTGCATAGATAAAAATCACGAATAATACTATGCACTATATATATATATATATATATATAAGCTCAACAACAAATTTTCAGTTGCTCTTATTTTTCATTTCAATGCATAGCCCTTTCTCCCAAAGTTGACCTCTTTCCACTCATTCCCATGATTTCAAAAGCACAAACCACAATTTCCCATTCATTCCCTAGTTTAACTTTCTTGCAAAGGTTAGAAAATAGTATGTAAGTGTAAGGGTAAGATAACGTGAGTACAAGAAGGAGAATGACGATCTTTGATAACCTCTCACTTTGTGAAAAATTTTCATTCTTTATTAAAGCTCAAAAGCGATTCTAGCAGAAATTTTTAAGTGACTGGAAAATTAAAGACTCATAAGAGGGTTCAAAGAAATTTCCATATATCACTTTTGAGTAACCTATTTAATGTGTCATTGACAGTCATGCAAACATGTTATAGGATCTCGAGAATGCACAAATTGATCTCATAAAGAGCACCTATGATGATGACAATGAACAAGAATATAGCACAAAAGTGAAAGGCGGAACAATTATAATTTACATGTTTCAATGCAATCCCAATCCCTTCACTTTTAATAGAACTCATAATTCACAAAATAACTGAATCTCTCAAATCATCATAGACTTTATCTAACATCCTAAAATATGAAAATAATAAAATTTATAATCTTTTTCTATTTTTTGGAGGGTGACACTATTTACACTCCTCTATTTCTTTGCCTAAGTTGTACTTTGCGGGTTTTCAACCTTGCGGGCATATATTTTGTGTTTTTTTTAATATTTACTCAGAAGCATCCCCTTAATTTGAATGGAGGGGAAGTGTGCATTGGCTCTAGAGAAGAGATTTTGAATTTATGAGAGGGAGACTTTTATTTTGGGAAAGCCCCACGACTCTAAAAGGGACATCAATTCGATTTGTGGAAAAAGTTGTTAACTTTTTAGGGAAGACTCTTGAACTTTTTAGAGGTACACTTTGTAGTAGTCCCTAGTATTGATTATTTTGAGAGATGGCTTAAGGAAGCGAGAATTAGTCTTTATAGACAAGAGAAGGAAGGGAAGGCCCAATTTAATTGCGAGAAGCTAGAAGTATTGTTGAATGTTATGAAGCCCCTACACTCGATAAGAAATGCAAATGACTCCAATTCTAAGAAAGTCATTCTATCTTTAGTTTTGTTAGTATTTGTAAGTACTCCAATTTGAGCTTGTTAGAATTTTCGTTAGAAAATTAACGAAAGTTATAACATTTCTAACAATTCCTAACTATCCTAACATTTCTAACAAAGTGAGGGTAAAATGGGCATTGTTATTTAAGGTTAAACCTTAAAAAGAATCTTAAAAAGAAAAACAAAAGAAGAAAACCAAATATAGCAATGCTGGAAACATAAACTGGCTGCCTAATATGAATTTCAAAAAGAAATATTCTTCTTGTCCAAAGCTGAAGCTGCATTTAATGAACGATTACACGCCGCTGGACTGTCCGCGCGGATAAGAATGTAAAATTCAGAGGGCTATAAATTGAGCCCTCCAGTCACAAAAATAAAAAGGAAGAACACAATTGCACCGAACCTCTGGCGAAATATAGAGAGAAAACAGTGAGAATTCTTCAAGAATTGTCACCATTTTCTCTCCAATCTTTCCCAACTCATATTCATCCACTCACTCTCATATTAAATCCCTAAACACTCATACACTCAAGCCAAACACTCAAGAACACAAGGAAGATTGGTAAACCCTCCTCCTCTTGACCCTAAATCTCAACCATGCATGCATCTTCAAACTACAAAATGTAGTTCTTTCATCTTCTTTCTTTAGATCTAAGAAGATCACCATGGAAGACCATCTCCATGGATGATCTTCTACAAAGATCAACATTATTTTCAAAGCTTTTCTTGCTTACTTGCAAAAATGCACTTTCAAAACCCTAAAAAACCATTTTCAAGCACTAAATCTTGATTTCAAAGGGTAAAATCCCCCTCCCCAAGCAAATGAAATGCTTAGTCCTAATGTACCCCAAGGATGGTTTGGTATAGTTGATTCACCACTAAAATGTCTAGTGATCACTAACCAAAACCTAGGGAAATGGGGACAAGCATGGATGCAAAACCCCCCAAAAATCACATTTTCCCTCAAGAACATCTTGCTGTCCAGTAGCATTGTTCTGAGAACTCAGTCCATTTTCTTATTTTTTGGACCCAGTAAAACTTGGAATTGGGTGTTGACTACAAAACACTTTTTGTAGCCAACATCCAGATCTTTCCAGACATATTTTTATTTTAATTTTTGAGTGAGTAAAACTCCTTTTTTCAATTTTTCTTTTAGAGGCCAGTTCATCAGCTTCTGGAAATCCAGATTTCACATCTGAGATTTCCAGAAGGTTTTGACCCCTCAAATTACTTCCAAAATGGAAAGTTTCTTTTCAGAAACCCTATTTAGGGTGTTTTAAGCAACTTTCATTCTCGGACTTTCCCCAGATTCTGAGGTTTTGAAGCCTTTAAGCCCATTTCAAAGTCAAAGGTCAACTGCCTTCTTTCATTCTGGCAGAATTGCTTTTCAAATCCAAAAATCTTTTGAGTGCCAAGACTCAACCCAAAAATTCTCCAAAAAATCATGGGATCAGTTTAAAGTCTTAAAAAGAGATCCCAATTTTCACTTTTCCCAGTTTAAAATTATTTTGGTCAAAACACACACACACACACACACACACCACAAAAGGATTTCAAATGTTTGGAAGACTCGTTTTGCGAGGCGCGTCGGGTGCACACTAACGTCCTTCCCGACGCGTAACATGACCTCCGAACCTAAATCTCTGATCTCGGGCTTTTTTCAAAGTTTTGGCCCTTAAAATAAAAATGGCGTGGCGACTCCGTTTTAATGGCACATTGTTACAGTGGCGACTCCGCTGGGGACGATTTAAGCTTTTTCTAAAAAAATGATATTTGGTATATTGGTGGAAACCATTAAACTTCCCGTTATCGCCTCCTAACACGAGTCGGGGATAAATTGTGGTTTAACAATCCCACATACCGGTATCATTGTTTTCAAAAAAAAAAAGAAAAAAGCTTTTTGAGGGTCAAGCTTCCGTCTCAACATTTGAAAATCCTTTACTTTGTGTGTGTTGATTTTTGCACGTTTTCGTGTTTGTTTTGGCCGCCTCGGAAAAGTCAAAATTTTGACTGTTGGAAATAAAGTCCCTAATTATTGGAATTTTTGTGCTTATGTGCTTATGTGCTCATTTCATTTCAAAAAAAAAAAATTCAAAAAAAAAAGAAAAAAATTCAAAAAAAAAATCATGCATCATGCCTTTTAAGACACATAAAAACTCCTATTTTACCCAGAAAAAGAAGATAGACTGCTTGCACACTACGCGCACGTGACCGTACACTGCACACTACGTCCTTAACCCGGGGAAATCCTTGTCGCGGTCCGTTTGGTCTTATTACGCCTCTCGGATGAGCACAGGACTACCCAAACATCCCATGGAGCCTCGTGTCGACCATGCACTTGTCCGTGACACACTTTGTCCGAGACCCGGTTGGTTTTTAGTCTGGTCTGTGTCATGCCCTGTCCGTGTATAGACCTTTCCTTTCAAGCCTTTGTCGGCATACCGACTCAATATCTTTCGGGTCCCTAATCAGTCGAAGCTCTGCCGGTTTTCCGCCGCAGACTTTGACCAAGATATTGACCGGCGCCTTGACTTCGGCTCTGACTGGCACAAATTATACACTGACTCCCAGCATGACACTGAGTCATCAAGGATTAATGATTATTCCATGCCTAATTACGGCCTAATTGACGACAAGTCAAGATCAATCGTGGACATTCATCAGTCCAAATCATGCCGACTTTACTGTCGAGCTCTCGGACATGATCTTGACTTTGACGTCATCTTTGTCCGTAATTTACATCGAATGCTCATTAAGACTGGATTACCCGCCAGACTTCTAGGATCGTCTTTCTTTCGGTCGGTGGGACCCGCTTGCCCTATAGGACCCTCGCCCGGGGCTGTCCACCCTGGGAGGTCGAAATACAGGTGGAATACGAGGGGCTTATAGACGTAGTGACGGGGCCCACTGATCCGAGAATCGAGTAGTTCGAAAAAAAAAGAAGAGCAATCTTTTCCAACCGATTAGGTTAATAAAACGTGTTTTAAGTAAACATGAACAAATAATCGCATGTTGCATGAGCCTAAGAGCCCAAACACCTACCCTCCTTCAATTCCCGCCATCTCGAACCCTCGTGTCTTTCCCCGCAGCTCCGCGTAAAGCTTGGTTTCGGGCACCGGGTCACCGTTTAATCAGTTGGGAAGAGTCAAGTGCCTCATCAGCTTCGCCGTTTGTTTCACCTCCGGGTTTCAGAATGTATGCATCAGCTGGTAACGAGGGGGAAAACGTCACTCCGCCTCCCGGGACTTCTCAGACAGAACAGCAATGGAATCGGTTAGCGGAAACGTATGAGAATGCGACAGGAAGCCTGGTGAATAGCCTTATCGAGGCTATTAAGAGCCATGGTTTGGCCGCCGGCCTCAATCCCGATGGCACCTTCACTTTGTGGAAGAAGAGGATGACCCCAATCCCAATCTCGGTCGCCCCGATTACTCCAGATGCCACCACCAACCTCCTTCGGTGCTACCCAGAACACATGTTCCTCGATCTGCAGGTCGGACCACTTTGGATCCATGCGGCTGATGGGACGGAATCGGTTCACGGCTCCTCGGTGGGGGCAAAGTCGGTACGGAATGTCCTCTCATGGTTGGGGATACCTCGGAATGCCACAGCAGATTGGAATCCCACCTCAGTTCGGAACCGATCAATCTAGACCTTCACATCAACAGCCACAATTTGGAATGCCGCCACAATGCAGTTACGGGCCACGATCGGGAGCCCCTCCTCGAGAATGAGTGCTTGGTTCGGTTGCTCCTCACACGGCTTTCACAAATCCATTCACTCGAGACTTCTATGGGTTATCAAGCCTTCATCCCGGTTTCATCCGAATCACCGGGACCACGGTATCCTCTCGGTTATGCATCCTCGCCACAACCGGCCATGCAATTCAACAACCGGGGACGGCAACCCGCACTTAAGCCTACTTATGGGCCTCACTCCGAAAATCCAAGCCATATGGCTACCTCGAGATCTGCCTCCATCTTCTCTGCCGATTGGAAGCCAACAAGCAAGTCGGCCGGGTTCTATCCTTTTGCCCCGACTCCTACCTACACTCCCCGGGGTAATTTGGGCCAAGGACGGGTTTTCACCTATGCTCGGGATATGGTATTCCTTCCACCAATGCACCACCACCGGCTAGTCCTCTTCCTAGCTCAAATATCGGCTCGGGAATTCCCGCTCCGCCTTTGGATCCCCAATTGGCTTGGTTTATGGAGCAACACAAGGAAATGAAAGCACAGATTGCTTTGAATTGACCGCCAAAAAGAACATTGCTCTTCGGCCTACGAGATCCCGACTCGATTGTCCCCCTGCCTCACAAGTTTGTGATGCCCACTCTGGAATTGTTTGACGGGAGTGCATGCTCTAAAACTCACTTGGACACCTATACTTTGGCAATGAAGGCTAAGGGATGCACAAACTAGCAGTTGGCCGATTACTTTAGTCTCTCTTTGAAGTCGGGGGCTTTGAAATGGTTTTTCGATTGCGGCTGAAGCTAGGGCTACTTGGGAACAAATTACCGGTACTTTCACGAGATAAGTATAAAGCCAACTTGGAGTGGGAGACAAACAGAGTTGACACGCAAAACAACGATGCGGCGCCCTAATGAGAATATTGGGGATTTCTATAAGAGATGGAACTTAAAGCTCAGTGAAATGGCCATTCCTCCCTCTGACGAGGAGCGAGTTAGACATCTTTCGGTCATGCTTGAAGCCGCATTTGAGAGCTTCCCTCGGCCACTTCCCCTACGGCGACTTGCGTGCAATGGTTAATTCCGGGGCTAAGTTTGAAAAGGCTTACAATCAGCCGCCGATTGCTGCACTGCCTACGGATATCGGGCTCCTCCCTCCAAAACTACTCTCACTTTCGCTAAAGGCAAAGAGGCGATTGGCTACGCGGGACAGATCAGAACAATGCCACTTCCTTTGTTCCCAAGAAGCTTTGATGCATCCGGATCCCGGCTCCAAGACTTGAGAAACTTTGGGATGCCTTTGAGTGATATCTTCAGAGGTTTGGTGAGAGAAGGTTTGCTCAGGCCTTTGGAAAATTATCGGCCTAGAAACCCCAACGCTCCTTTGGATACCTCCAAGCATTGTGCCTTTCATCGGTACCATGGGCACCTGACGGATGATTGCGTCCCCCTGAAAAAAGGCCATCCAAGGGTTGATTGAGCAAGGGAGGTTAGAGATGCCTGAAGGACCCAATACTATCAATACCCCGCTCCCTAACAACATGAGTGTCAACATGATCGAGTTTGGTGGTTCAAGCCTTGTGGGCACAATGGAGTTTGACTCGTCCCTTTGCAAGGTCAATGAACCGGTCATCGCAGGCAATGAAGATGGTTGGATTGAGCAAAAGTTGCCAAGGAAATCTGATGGAAAGGTCTGCAATAGCTCCCGTCTCCGGCGTCGAAGAATAGATGCATGGTTCAACAAAGCAAGAGCGGCTAGGCTGGGGGCTACCTATCTTTAAAATAGTCTTTTGAGTCAACCTTCGTAGGTTCTAGTACTTTTCTTTCACCTAAGTCCTTCTGGACATTTGTCGTTGTAGTCCATTTTGGACATAGTGGTTAAGTGTCTAATTTTTAATATAAGTCGTTTTTCTTTTCTTGCTAGACTCGAGACATCATTTGCGCACCCACGTTACACTTAATTGAAATGGTTTTATCCAAAATGATCACTTGTGCTGCTCAACCACTAATTCTTCGAAAATGATTAATATTTAAACTAATCGGAGTGAGAAAATCAATTGATATCCTTCCCAAATTGGGGCTTACCAACTCCCCATCTTGCATCTCATATGCTCACATCCCTTTCATCATCTCGTTGCTCGATGAATTTGCATGGATTTTTTCTCATATAAAGCTTAAGCAAGCAATGAAGACTTAATCTCGTAGGGATTGCGGTTGAAACCTTTCACCCATAGGAAAGCCATTACCTCACCCTTACTAAACACTACCCTCTCATTTCAAGATCGGCGTGTTTTGAAACCCGGTTTAGCCATCATTTTTGCTCCATACTGAGAGAAAGTCCAAGCGAGTCCGAGAAGTTAGCTTCGAGAATCGGCGATGCGCAAATTATCTCAAGCCATGAAGGAAGGACAAAGATAATCCTCAACTCCTCAGGAAGCTTTCCAAGTCAAAAAAAAAAAAAAAAAAAAAAAAAAAAAAAAAAACAAAACAAAAAAAGAAAAAAAAAAAACAAAAAAAAAACAAAAAAAAAGAAAAAAAGAGAAGGATTTTAAAATCCTCACAATCTCGGATATAATTCCAAGCTCCTCGGGAAGCCTCCCCAAAAAAAAAAAGAAGAAGAACTCAAAAGTCCCCGACATCTCAAGAAGCTCTCAATGATCAAAAGGAGCCTCGAATTCTCGCAAGATCGCAAAAAGTTGTCGATCAGCTCGGACTTCCTCTTATCATTACCTTAAACCAATCCCAAGCTATCCTCTCAATTTTAGAGGATACTCCCATCACCATTACCCTTGCCCTTGGCCAAGTCAAAATCGACCTCTCATTCTTGGAGGCAATCAATCTTCCTCGCCATAGATTTCCCAAACACATCCCCCGCGAGCCAACCTCTCATCTTTAGAGGTTCGGTCGATAAAAGGCCTAGCCGACCTCTCATCTCAAGAGGTCATAATCTCCCAATCACCCGATAGCCGATCGAAGCTTAGGAAACCCAACTACAGTCCCTACTGGATAGCGGTTTCATTCTAATATCCTCGATGTCGGATCAAATTAATGCTTCATTGCTTGCTTAAATTGGAATCTAATCCATTTTGGTTCAAAATTACCAATCAAAGATTGTGCAAATTCAACCCTTCCCTTCATGTGAGCATATTTCATTTCTCCTCACAAACACTTGCCGTGGATGTCCCATCAAGGGCTTTGCATCCGTGTCTTTCATAGACACTCTAAGGGGATATGTTATTCAATCCTCCAAATCCTCAAAATCCCCAAAGGTCCTCAGACCCTCGAATTTCAACATCCGTTCTCTTTTCATTCGGGATAGGCCCGAACTACGGCGACCTGAGCTCTTCATAATGGAGGGAACGTAGGCAACCAGAAACGGTCCGGTCGAAATCACAAACAAATCTCAAAAAAAAAAAACCCCGGTCTCATCAAGGATCGTCCCTATACACTTTCCGCCCCTCCAAGCTTGATTTTCGATATCGCTGGTTTTCTCCTTGTGATTAATCAAAATATTTGTTCATATCAGATTTAGGGATTGAATAACCCGAACATTAACAAAGGGTTTTAAGCGGCCTTGTGATCATCATGAATAAGACAAGTTTTCAAGTGTCTCGACAAGTCTTCTCTCTCCATCATAGGGAAATAGAGCCAAACACCGTTCTTTACGTCTGCGGGGGCTTCCATACACTTTTCCACACCTTGTGATGCTTATACTCTCTCAAAAGAGTCAAACCAAAAGCGAGAGTGTCATACACAAATTCGGGAGACATTCCCATCTTTCAAAAGATATGCCCCTGCACGTAAACATTTCTGAGTCTTGTCCAAGAATCGGTTGACTAAGGTCTGAAAAGATGGGTTCCCCCTCCGTAAGACTACTCTGAATTTCTTCATGCTTTGGGGCTTGCTAAGCGGTTCTCCCGGGTTCTCCCATGCTTGACTCTTCAAGTCGGGGCTTATATAGTCATCTCTGGGTCCACGTTGGGTTCTTCACCACGAGATAGACTCGCCAAGTCGCTTCTTCAAAATCCGGACTTTGCCCACTCAGGATCCGGGGGCTTTGTCAAGATGGTCTTTCGGACCCGAATTTTATCAAGCCGCAAGAAAGAATTTCGGCTTCGTAACGTGGTACACGGCAGCTTCCCGTAGCATCGGAATTCAAGATCAGGGTTTCTCCCGGCATTAGCAATTTTATCAAATCATTCTCCGAGCAAAGTTTCGGCCAAAGTCACAGCTTACCCAAATGAAAGAGATTTCACTCATATCAACGCGCCCTAGAGCCTGTCAGCATCAGCTTCAACTGACCAAGATTGAGAGGGAAATTGTCAACCGAGACCCGGGGTCCGAATCCAATCTCGTTGAGGTCCATGTGATACTATTAACAAAACCTCATCAACAACCGCGGTTTAAATCGCGATCAAGAGGTCTCACCCCCCACTTGCTCAAAATCTGTTCCAAGCAGTCTCCATACCCATGCATCCCCACTAAAAATCTCCCAAGGGCTCATGTAGCATGCACAAAACTTGAGTCAATAGGAATAATCCTAAATCATCGAAGATCATAAATCATAATTTTCCCGCTGCCAGAGCTTAGGCTAAGTGCATCTTCGAAAGCAAGTAAATGCATCATCCCATAATCATTTTTGGTTCCATGCATGCATCTGTCATCATGAATGCCATATATGCATCTTCCTCTTCACTAACGAATGCAGGAATTCAAACGTGAAATCAAATCCCCCTTTTTTCGGCAAGGATGATCTTCACCAAAGACGACCTCCAATGAATGAAGACGCCCTCCAACATCTACAGTTTGGCAAAGACAAGCTCCGGCGTCTGCAACTTGCTAAAGACGACCTCCAATGTCCACAAATGGATGAAAACAGCCCCCAATGAAGACCACCTCCAGTGTCTACAATTCGGTCAGAGAAGCCAAGTTCTCGAATACGAGTCGGTCAGGGACGCTAAGTTCTCAAAATGCAAATCGGTCAGGGACGCCAAGTTCTCAAATGCAAATCAAATGCCAGTTGGTCAGAGACGCCAAGTTCTCACATACAAATCGGTCAGAGACGCCAAGTTCTCCAATACAAATCGGTCAGGAACGCCAAGTTCTCAAATACAAATCGGTCAGAGACGCCAAGTTCTCCAAGGCAAGAAGGTCAGAGACGCCAAGCTCTCCAATACAATGCGGTCAGAGACACCAAGTTCTCAAAAGCAAGAAGTCCCAATGTGAATACAAGCTCAACCACCTCTACAAGGTTGACGATCACCAGCAAGATGCAGACTCAACCAAACTCCTCCTTCAGGTCAAAATGCTTCCAAAGACAGCAAATCGTCGCCGAAACCGTCCCACGAACAAAGAACTTAACAACTCTTCATCAACATCGGCCGTAGCCTCGGCCCTTCCGAACTACGGGTAAGCACGGCCACGGGTATGAAAGCATATCTTAGTCAACTACTTTTCTAAAAGAACATTATCATCAGATCATAGGGCGACTTCCCCAAAACAGTCAAAACCTTAGGGCGACTTCCCAAAAATAGTCAAACCACAGGGCGACTTCCCAAAAATAGTCAGATCATAGGGTGACTTCCCAAAAATAGTCAAACCATAGGGCGACTTCCCAAAAATAGTCAGATCATAGGGTGACTTCCCAAAAATAGTCAAACCATAGGGCGACTTCCCAAAAATAGTCAGATCATAGGGCGACTTCCCTAAAATAGTCAATCCCTCGGGTGACTCCCAAATACAGTCAATCTCCAGGGTGACTTCCCAAAAATAGTCAAACCATAGGGCGACTTCCCAAAAATAGTCAGATCATAGGGCGACTTCCCTAAAATAGTCAATCCCTCGGGTGACTCCCAAATACAGTCAATCTCTAGGACGACTTCCCTAAAATAGTCAATCCTCGGGTGACCCCCAGATACAGTCAATCCTTGGTCCATCCACTTGACCGACATTGATCACCTTTCTTCCCGATGATTCTCGTAAGCCCGAGTCTTCCCCAGCAAGAACACCTTCAAATAGCCTCCATCAGTCGTGCACCGAACCTCAACTTAGGTTCATACTCCCGAACTAAGTTCCCATTTAGGTTCATACTCCCGAACAAAACCTCAACTTAGGTTCATACTCCTGAACTAAGTTCCCATTTAGGTTCATACTCCTGAACAAAACCTCAACTTAGGTTCATACTCCTGAAATAAGTTCCCATTTAGGTTCATACTCCTGAACCAAATCTCAACTTAGGTTCATACTCCTGAACTTAGTCTCCATTTAGGTTCATACTCCTGAACAAGACCTCAACTTAGGTTCATACTCCTGAACTAAGTCCCCATTTAGGTTCATACTCCTGAACCAAATCTCAACTTAGGTTCATACTCCTGAACTAAGTTCCCATTTAGGTTCATACCCTCTCACAAGAAATTCCCGGCAGTTAAACGTAAGACCGAGTGCCCCGAGAAAGATAACGGAATCCCGTTTCTTTCATCAAAATTACCCCCGGCAGTTAAACGTAAGACCGAGTGCCCCGAGAAAGATAACGGAATCCCGTTTCTTTCATCAAAATTACCCCCGGCAGTCAAACGTAAGACCGAGTGACCCGAGAAAGATAACGAGATCCCGTATCTTTCATCAAAATCACCCAACGGCAGTCAAACGTAAGACCGATCTCCCCGAGAAAGATAACGGATCCCGTATCTTTCATCAAAATCTTCCCCGGCAGTCAAACGTAAGACCGAATGCCCCGAGAAAGATAACGAGATCCCGTATCTTTCATCAAAATCTTCCCCGGCAGTCAAACGTAAGACCGATCTCCTCGAGAAAGATAACGAGATCCCGTATCTTTCATCAAAATCTTCCCCGGCAGTCAAACGTAAGACCGATTTCCCAGACGAATACGTCTGATTTTCCCCAGCAAAGGCTAACAAAATCCCCAGCAAAGTCAACGGAATCCCAAAAGCCAACGGAATCTCGAGTAGTACTCGAACTACGAAAGGGCTTGATTCCCACTAGGGATACGTAGGTAGCCTATCATTAGGTCCAGCCCCTCGACCAAAACGGTCACCCTATCCTTCGGCAGCAGACAAAGTCCACCGAAAGGCCATTCCAAATCAAGGTCCGAGGCGCCTAAAAAGCCATCATCATCAAGGTTCGAGGCACCTAAAACGCCATCTCCAAGGTTCGAGGCACCTAAAACGCCATCTTCAAGGTTCGAGGCACCTAAGACGCCATCACACACAACACTGGAAGAGCGATAAATCACAGAAATCCCCAGCAGAGCGGATAGCCATCAGACCGAAAATGGTCATTCCTATCCCCAGCAGAGCGGATAGCCATCAGACCGAAAATGGTCATCTCTTATCCCAGCTAGTTTCTTTCCAAAGAACCGACTGTAACTCGCTCATCAGGTTCGAGGCACCTAAAACGCCATCATCTCCAGGGTCAAGCACCCGAACTACGACTGGCTTGATTCCCATTCGGGATACGTAGGTAGCCTATCGCTAGGTTCAGCCACCCGATCACTCGATCATCCTGCCAAATATGGAGCCTTACTCTTATCGACGACCCCGCTTCCTTCGAAAGCGCCGTCGCCGAGGGGCTACTGTAAGTACTCCAATTTGAGCTTGTTAGAATTTTCGTTAGAAAATTAACGAAAGTTATAACATTTCTAACAATTCCTAACTATCCTAACATTTCTAACAAAGTGAGGGTAAAATGGGCATTGTTATTTAAGGTTAAACCTTAAAAAGAATCTTAAAAAGAAAAACAAAAGAAGAAAACCAAATATAGCAATGCTGGAAACATAAACTGGCTGCCTAATTTGAATTTCAAAAAGAAATATTCTTCTTGTCCAAAGCTGAAGCTGCATTTAATGAACAGTGCACGCTGCCTGGACCTGTCCGCGCGGATAAGAATGTAAAATTCAGAGGGCTATAAATTGAGCCCTCCAGTCACAAAAATAAAAAGGAAGAACACAATTGCACCGAACCTCTGGCGAAATATAGAGAGAAAACAGTGAGAATTCTTCAAGAATTGTCACCATTTTCTCTCCAATCTTTCCCAACTCATATTCATCCACTCACTCTCATATTAAATCCCTAAACACTCATACACTCAAGCCAAACACTCAAGAACACAAGGAAGATTGGTAAACCCTCCTCCTCTTGACCCTAAATCTCAACCATGCATGCATCTTCAAACTACAAAATGTAGTTCTTTCATCTTCTTTCTTTAGATCTAAGAAGATCACCATGGAAGACCATCTCCATGGATGATCTTCTACAAAGATCAACATTATTTTCAAAGCTTTTCTTGCTTACTTGCAAAAATGCACTTTCAAAACCCTAAAAAACCATTTTCAAGCACTAAATCTTGATTTCAAAGGGTAAAATCCCCCTCCCCAAGCAAATGAAATGCTTAGTCCTAATGTACCCCAAGGATGGTTTGGTATAGTTGATTCACCACTAAAATGTCTAGTGATCACTAACCAAAACCTAGGGAAATGGGGACAAGCATGGATGCAAAACCCCCCAAAAATCACATTTTCCCTCAAGAACATCTTGCTGTCCAGTAGCATTGTTCTGAGAACTCAGTCCATTTTCTTATTTTTTGGACCCAGTAAAACTTGGAATTGGGTGTTGACTACAAAACACTTTTTGTAGCCAACATCCAGATATTTCCAGACATATTTTTATTTTAATTTTTGAGTGAGTAAAACTCCTTTTTTCAATTTTTCTTTTAGAGGCCAGTTCATCAGCTTCTGGAAATCCAGATTTCACATCTGAGATTTCCAGAAGGTTTTGACCCCTCAAATTACTTCCAAAATGGAAAGTTTCTTTTCAGAAACCCTATTTAGGGTGTTTTAAGCAACTTTCATTCTCGGACTTTCCCCAGATTCTGAGGTTTTGAAGCCTTTAATCCCATTTCAAAGTCAAAGGTCAACTGCCTTCTTTCATTCTGGCAGAATTGCTTTTCAAATCCAAAAATCTTTTGAGTGCCAAGACTCAACCCAAAAATTCTCCAAAAAATCATGGGATCAGTTTAAAGTCTTAAAAAGAGATCCCAATTTTCACTTTTCCCAGTTTAAAATTATTTTGGTCAAAACACACACACACACACACATACACCACAAAAGGATTTCAAATGTTTGGAAGACTCGTTTTGCGAGGCGCGTCGGGTGCACACTAACGTCCTTCCCGACGCGTAACATGACCTCCGAACCTAAATCTCTGATCTCGGGCTTTTTTCAAAGTTTTGGCCCTTAAAATAAAAATGGCGTGGCGACTCCGTTTTAATGGCACATTGTTACAGTATTCATTTTGATTGATTTACAAATGAGTCATACAAAGATGTCTTGACGAATTTCGAGAAGAAGGCTAACCATCATAACAATCTAGGGACAAACATGCCTTCTTTATTGCATGAGACCAGACCCTGAGGTTGCCTATGTTCTTCTCAAGGTGAGTAGCTCAGGTCGTCGTAGTTCGGGTTGATGCTTCATTTCTTGCTTTGCTTTCAAAAGTTGTGATGAAGGAATTTGGTTTTACCATTGTCCTTCCTTTCATGGCGGGATTTGTGAAGGTATACATCTCAGTCTTATGGGATGAAGTCACTCCCGATGACTCATTTACTCAAAAGAAGTCAATGAGAGATTTTCATTAGTATTGGCTTTATACAATGGGTGGAGCAGATGTTTCCCTTTGATTTATTGCACCCACTGAGAGATTTCCATATAAGCCAATATCTTTTTAACATACAAAGGAAGAGTCCACAATTTTTTGATTAAATGAGTCGGTGGAAGTGATTTCATGTGACCATGTTTAGATGTATACTTAGCCCCTAATTTACTTGAGCATTTGCAACAACGTATTTTCATTTGCTGAGTCCCTTCATCGTGATGTGTATCCCCTATATGTTCAAGCAATTGCCTTCATTCTTAAATTCATTTATACATCTTTTTCATCTTGTGCCAAGCATTATTAAGAATTGAATTAGAGTAAAGAGATGGGGGTCGGTGTTGTAGCCTTTCCAATGTTTCCTTTCCGGAGCCTTCTCGTTGTCGGAGTTCATCTCATGCCCAAGTTGTTCCTTTCTTCACAATAGCCCCTTTGTTGACTAGTTCTTGAATCTTGGCCTTCAAAGCGTAGCAAGCCCCGGTGTGTTGTCCAACGACAAGGAGGTAGTTGCAGAATTTGGAGTCCACGTGCTTCCTTTCTGGGTCTTTAAGCTTGAAGTCATTTCAAGGGTTTCATCTTTACAAGGGAGTCAAATATTTCATCCAATGGCTCTACAATGTGAACTCATGATTGTCAACCAAATCTTAGATGATGCTCTTGACATTGAAACACTTTCTTGTAGTATGTCTTCTATACATGTTTTAGTTGAACCATCTTAGATGCGAGATTTGTTCAAAACGTCTTAAAATTGTGTCCTTCTAAAGTTTTGACATTTCCCATTGCTGCCAAAGTTTCAAATGCTTTGGTTTTGGTAATTCCTAAGAGAGGAGTAAAGACTCGATGATCGGCGGGCCTTTTGTTGGTGCTAGGAGGCAGAGAACTTGAGTACTTGCCATTATCAAGCCTTTCTTTGACCTTGGTGGACTCATTCAATTGGGCTTTGAGTTTAGCAATCTCATCTTCATGGGCCTTGTGCTCGCGATTCATACAGGTTTTCCATTCATTGTCCTTGCGATTGGCATCTTTGGTGAGGGTTTCAATTTTACCCTATATTCCTTTTATCATGTCAAATGGGTCTCTATTAGTGAAAGTGGGGCCATCAAGGTTGCCGTTGTTAAGGTTTCTATTGGATGCCATTGGAGCGGACATGATTTCTTTTCAACTTTGACCTAGAGGACAATGACCCCCATTAGTTTTGAGAAACATGTCGATTGAGGAGTAGATTAACAAACACACCTTGGGCAAATGACTCGCCAAATAAGAAAAATAATCTTTTGTACATTATTCCCTATACATTACCGGAAGGACAAAGTCCTTTTTTAGTTGCTATCTAGAGCTCTAGAACAGTGGAATCATCACACTAGTATATAGATGATATCACGGTCTCTATATACTTCAGATTCCACCATTTCGTTTCCTAACCTAAGCATGTAGGATTTGATTCAATCAACGTCACGAACCATGCACGTTTTGAGTACCCCAATCCAACTCGCGACCCGTACAAGTGCCTTTTACACAATAAAGAGTGCACTAGGGGCATTTTGGTACATTTACATTTTATTCCGGAACCTTCGAGGACTTTCTGTAAGTTCTTTATTGAAATAGTACCTATAGGGCATTAATCCATGGTTTTTGGACCTATAAGGAATTACTCAAAGAAGGTTCCAGGCAGTTATTTGGCGCCAAAAGCAATCCAGGCTCATGCTGTCCCACGACAAAGCGTGCCATTGGAAAATACAGACGCAAGGTAGTGCGACACTCTTGACCACTCCCATGCAGCTATAAAATGGAGCCTCCTTCTCCCATTTTTGGATCCCTTTTTGACCACCTTATTGTTACTCTGCCAAAATACTGGCATACAAACAGTAAACACGCATAATTCCTCTCTCTCTCTTATACCAATTCCTCTCTCTCATATCAATTCTCTCTCTCTCTCTCTCTTAGTTCTATACAACACACACATAGAACCAACTACTTCTAATTCAATCTGAGCTTGATATCAGTTCTGGAAGTTGATATTTGAAGGTTCCTATATCTAACTTGATATAGGAATCGTAGTCTTCAAGGGTAACACCCTCTCTCTCCTTCTCTCTCTCTTCCTTTATTATTCATGCAAATCTATATTGCTTAATCTGTTAATGATGCTTAATCTATAATTAGTGTTGGGTTCTGATCACAATATATCTATTCTCTGCGAATCATCCATGGTTTCATATTATTGCACGTTATTAAATCAATTTTGATATGTTGTGCATGTTTATCAAGATGAGTGTGGATTCCTCATATCCACACCCTCTTGATTGTTAAATTCTAATCTCTGTGATATCTAGCATAAATATATGATGTAATTTGATATTGCTATTGCCTTGCTACTTCTGTAAATGAGATTTGTAAAAGCTCTGCAAATTGGCTTGTTGTGTCAAGCGACATACTTAGCCAAGCTAAGTCTCGTGTCCCGCAACACACTTAGCCAGGCCATGTCCTGTGTCCCGCGACACAGTTAGCCATTTACCGAGTTTCTCTTTCAGTTTTGTAATCTGTTCCTAAAATTTGTATCTCGGGATGTGGCCCCCGCTCAAAGTAGTTCACAAGATGTAATCATCTCATTTTATCAATAAAAATGCATTTATTCTTTTTTGTCTCACACATGGCACACACTTGATGAATGTAATCGAAGTTAGATTAGAAAGACTCGTAGTGAGGCATTTTGGGTGAACTTCTCGTTCTTCCAAAAATGTAACCTGACCCCCGAACCCATATTTCTCTTTTCAAAAGGTTTTTCAAAGTTTTCCTTTAAAAATGGAGTGGCGACTCTCAATTTTTTTATCGAGCTTGTATGTTTCGTCTCATTTTTCTTAAAACCATTTTCAAACTTCCCATGCGTTTTGCATGCGGAACGGGGGCGTACGTTCAGTGGCGACTCTGCTGGGGACTTGAAACTTGTTTTCAAATAGTGGGTCAAGCTTTCGTTCTTTCTAACATCCTTTATATTCACTTGAGTGTTACATGTTTGTGACATTATGTGTGCATTTTCTATGCTTCTATGCTTGCCATGCTTCTGTGTTCTTATTTTGGTATGCTGTGGATATGATGAGTCCTTGTGATGGTGAGGGATGGTTATTGTTATTGCATTAGTATCATGGGTTGCGCATTAAAGGCTCAATGACATGGTGTCACATTTGAATGTTGACGTATATCCAATATAGGTCAACGTCTAAGTCAACACAAGAAGTCCAGATCGGGTCAACATGGAATATACATTTGGGATTTATCACATGAACTGGGCCAAAAACCAACCAAGTCTCGGACAAAGTGTGACGCAAATAGGTCATGATTGACACTGGCGAGGATGGGGTTTTTGGAATGATCCTGTGTGCATAATAGAGGTATAGGAACACCTTCGAGCTGCAACTGAGATGATCCCGAGTTCAGGGTTGTAGTGTGCAAGTGTTCATGGTAAGGGTGCACGTAGTGTGCGGTAGCTAAATTCCCTTTTGAGTTAAAATAGAAATTTTCAAAATGTGTTTTAAATACATGAAAATGTGCACGGACATTTTTATGAAAAAAATATTCTCAAAACATTTTATGAACAGAGTAAAAACGAGTTCATTTTTATGGGCAAAATATGAGCAACAAAAGAGACATTTCAAAAAGCAAGATGTATACGAAGGACATATTTTTTTTGAAGCAAAGAAGCAAAGAAAAGTAACACACAAACACAGTTGTTGGAAAAAAAGGGGTAAACGAAGGTTTAAACTGCAAAATGTTTTAAACACTTTAAAAGAGGTTTTAGAAAAAGTTTCATGTCCCCAGCAGAGTCGCCAACTGAAATTACCCGATTGGGAAGGCTTGAGCACGTTGGATTTATTTTGAAAAATGAAATGCTTTAAAGATTGGGTGCATGGATGAATTTCTTTGAAAAAAGAGTCGACACTCTGTTTTGTTAGCCCAAAACATTGACAAAAGGCTATTTGATGTAATATCTTGAGTTCGAAGGTCAAGTTACGTCTCGAGAAGAGATTTTTAGTGCTCACCCAAAATGCCTCATATCTACGAGACTTTCTAACCCTTTATGAAAATTGTGTGTGTCTGTGTGTGTGTTTTAAAAATCAAATGACTTTATAGCTAAAAGAAAAGAGAAAATTGTGCAATTTTGTAGAAAATTGTTTGCTGTGATAAAAAAAGGGGTTTAAAACAAGTATGGAACTGGAAAAATTGGAAAAAACATAACAAATGTTACAGCTTACAAACTGATCCGTAGGGATCCATGTTCCTTTACAAAGAGGTCCGTACGGATAACCATGTGTAGTATGTTGTTTTTTCTGTATCTCATTTAATTTCTGATGTTACTTCGATTAGACTTTAAAAAACATGAAAGGTGACAGCTTCTAAACTGTCTAGAAAGTTGATCATAAGACCTTAAAAAAAAGTCAAATGTGAAATCCAAGGGTTATCATCTCCAAACCCTAGAATAGTACATCAATGGAGGTTTTGAGCTTTTTTTGAGAGACAACAATGGAGATTGTTTGTTTCAAGTAGAGAAATGAGATATCTTTTGATGTTAAACTTGAACTTTTGTCACATTTTGGGAAGAAAATGGGAGAAATGAAGTTGCATCAACATTGTAACGATAATTCCTAGAACCACATCTTTAATATGAGTAACGAGTTCATCCTTGAAGATTAGGGTTACTTGTATAATAGTAACTTTAAATGGGTGAATAGATGATTTAGGAAATGAAGACATATGTACGTAATGGTATTGTTCCCAAAGGTGCAAAAAGGGTATGAAAAACAGCTAGAGGGGGTGAATAGATGTATAAAAAATTTCTAACCTTTTAAAAAATCAACCTTGGCTTACTATCCTGAAAGTGTGGTCAAGTAAAAACCAACTAACAAGATAGTAAAATGCACAATGGAATTTTCTAATTATAAAAATTTAGTAGTGAAAAATGAGTGTGGTCGACTGTAGACACCCCATTCGGAACCTATCGGAGTAGAGTTATACCACTCTAAGTCTCGCCTTTGAGTCAGGAGTAGAAATCCACCACTTCGTCATGTTTCGTCATGTTTTGACTAACGACCGTTAGTTTGGACTAAACTCCATACGAGATAACGAGGGAAGGTCAGAATTGTCCATTGAGCAGCCTTGTCCCGCACGAGAGATGGCATGTCTCGTGCAAGACTAAGCTTCTGCAGGATTTTCAAAATCAGTTTCCTCATCGATTTCAAACTCCCTTCTTGATAAATCATATCAAATCCGGTTCTCCAATGATATTTGAGTTCTGGAAGCTTCCTAGAGTGGTATCCTAATCCACCATTACCTCTTACAACCCCTATAAATACTCGATGACTTTTAGTATTTCAGAGGTCAACAATTACAGGTCCAAGATTCCCGATCAAAAACACAAGACAAACTTTGTTGGTTTCTCTCCATGAAAGATTCCTACAAAATCACCCTAATTCACATAAAGTTTGTTTATCAACCATGTTGATCAAGGAACATCGAGATTTAAGTCTAGGATCGAGGCGAAACTCTGTCCGAATCTCTTCTCAAACCAAAGGTAATCTTCCTTCACTCTTTTTTTGTTCTAATTGATTATTAGAGTGGTATAGCATATTGAATCTAGGATCATCCTAGAGCCTCTCCAAATCATGGAGACGGTCTAGAAGCAGTCGATCCTATATTCCGTTTAACCTAGTTAAATGGATGTCTTTATCTGTTTATTAAAAATGTTATTATTTGAAAACCCCCCTTTAGCAAGACCGATCTCCGGATTGGGTGGATGCGGTGCTCCTTGACCTTCCAAATCCATCACTTATGCCCCAAACCCAAAATCTTTTAAAAATGGTTTTTCTATATTTCCATCAATAATATAGGTGGCGACTCAAAAACAAAAAATATAATGACGGAAAGCGAAATTTCCGCGAAGCGCTACAGTTTGGCGACTCCACTAAGGACAGATTTTAAATCTAAAGTGGCTTAGACTTGCGTCAATAAGAGGGGTTTTCAAATAAAATCGTTTTTCTTATTCAGTTTCAGGCTAGTCTCGCACGAGACAACTCTTTGTCCTGCGCGAGACAAAGCTTCGATATTCTGCTTGTTTTCTGGTTTCCCTTGTTCGTCAAGAAATCCTAGATTAGATTCAAACACGTAAGGGGGATTCCAGATACATTATTTGCATAATTCTATCATTTTAAGGCCTTCCTTAAGATGTAGGACTCGAAACCGTATTTTATTTAAGTAATTGATTATTATTTGAACTGTGTGCGATTGGGTTTTGATTAAAGTCCAGTCCATGGAGGATTTGGGAGTTGTAATTTTGAATTTATTATTTCTCTCTCTCTATTCCCTTATATGGAACTACGACGGTCTGAGTCCTCCTGAATTGGGAGAAACGTAGGCAACCAATTGGTGCGGCCATTATCTGTCTTTCTTTTATTTTCAAAAAAAAAAAAATCTCTATTTTTCTCTATCACCTAGATTGACTCTCACACAAACGCACTCATGCTTATATATGTCATTGCACTACATGCCCTTGATAAACTCGGGACCCACACTAAGGATGGATGACGGTAACCACCTAGTCGCCGATCTATCCAAAGTTGGATCATCCCACTCCGCGTATTCAATCCACCTAGATTGTCATATCGCGGGGAGCCTAGCCTTCCAGCCCTGCATAGCCACATATCATGTAGAATATTTTCTAGGGTCACTCTGTCACCGGTCGGTTTGACTCGGTGATCTTTCCTGTCTTTGACCAAAATAAAGCTAAATGTGAAATTGACCATAAAGAAGGACTCGGAATAGTCCATTCGGAAAAAGTCCCTTCGAAAAAGTCCCTTAGAAAAAGTCCCTTCACCCTTTCTGAAGTCCCGTTAAAAAGAAAAAATCCTTCCGGTCAATCTTACATGGCTTTATTTTACAAAGAATAGAATGATTACTTAGTCGTTAGGTTTGGATAAAGACCTTTGAAACCCCTCAAAATGGATTATCTGTTCCGACCAAAAATTAGGATTAATAAAAATTGACTTTCCGTGCAGTTGTCTCGCCCGAGACTACCTGTCTTGCGAGGGACAATGCTTTTGTTTGCTGTGCTGAGCCTGAACTCTTTAAGCCTTCTTCCAACTCGTTGGGGCTAGATTTTATCCTGATACAATCTCTGCATCTTCTCTGTCAGTTTTCTAAGCTACATCAGATTCTCCCAACACAATGTCCACGAAAATGTAGTTCGTCACCGAAAGGGATCTTGAACAGCAAAATCTGCGAGACATGACCATGTCTCTCGCCGCTGAGATGGAGCATGTGGAAGGTTGGAAGGAAGCCTTCGATTTACCTACCACCCGGATTGCTAGGGATTTCAGAAAGATGGAAAGTGACTCCGACAGCAATCAACTCTCCATCCAAAAGGAGTTTAGTGTCCTCAAAGCCCAGCTTGCCAAAGCTCTGCAGCAAATTGAAAACAATGACGCATGGCATAATTTGGATGAATCCATCAAAGCCGACAAAACAAGGATGATGATTAAAGAGCTTGAACAACTCAAGATTGTATGGATGAATTTCTTTGAAAATAGAGTCGACACGCCGTTTTGTCAGCCTAAAACATTGACAAAAGGCTATTTGATGTAATATCTTGAGTTCGGAGGTCAAGTTACGTCTCAAGAATAGATTTTTAGTGTTCACCCAAAATGCCTCGTATATACGAGACTTTCTAACCCTTTTTGAAAATTGTGTCTGTCTGTGTGTGTGTTTTAAAAATCAAATGACTTTATAGCCAAAAGAAAAGAGAAAATTGTGCAATTTTGTAGAAAATTGATTGCTTTGATAAAAAAAAGGGGTTTAAAACAAGTATGGAACTAGAAAAACTGGAAAAAAAAACTTAACTAATGTTACAGCTTACAAACTGATCTGTAGGGATCCATGCTCCTTTACAAGGAGATCCATACGGATAACCATGTGTAGTATGCTATTTTTTCTGTATCTCATTTAATTTCTGATGTTACTTCTATTAGACTTTAAAAAACATGAAAGGTGACAGCTTCTAAACTGTCTAGAAAGTTGATCATAAGACCTTAAGAAAAAAGTCAAATGTAAAATCCAAGGGTTATCATCTCCAAACCCTAGAATAGTACATCAATGGTGGTTTTGAGCTTTTTTTGAGAGACAACAATGGAGATTATTTGTTTCAAGTAGAAAAATGAGATATCTTTTGATGTTAAACTTGAACTTTTGTCACATTTTGGGAAGAAAATGGGAGAAATAAAGTTGCATCAACATTGTAACCATAATTCCTAGAACCACATCTTTTATATGAGTAACGAGTTCATCCTTGAAGATTAGGGTTACTTGTAAAATAGTAACTTTAAATGGATGAATAGATGATTTAGGAAATGAAGACATATGTAAGTAATGGTGTTCGTGTCACGACCCTAAACCTAGGTCCTATTTTGATACATGCTTGAACGTATTTATGGCGTGTGTTGCATCTCATTTTATGCTTCACATCATGTTTGTGAGTATTTTGTGTTAGTTTTAATATTTGAATAACTTATTTGATATTTAAGTATGTTAATAAATTAAATTATTTAATGTCTAATTGAAAATATTAGGAGTTGTGTAGTGAAGTAATAATATTGGAAAAATTTAACTAAGAACTTATAAAATGCCAAGGTGCTTAAATGTAAAAGTGAAACTTAAGAACATTAATAGTAACAACTCAATGGTTAAAGGAGCTTAGGTGAAATTGTCCATGTATATCCTTAGGTTTTATTAAAGAAGCTTCATTATTTTCATAAGACCAAAACATCAGCCATTTTTCCTTTCCTTGGTTCCAAAAAGCTTCAAACCAAGGTTTCATTTTAAAAATCCACCTTAAATTCAAGATAAATCCGTTCTTCAATCCGTCTGCGTCTAAATGTTAAGGAAGCAAAGAGGATCATTTCTATCCGATTAATGTTTTCAAGCTTTCGTATTATTTTGGAGGTAAGTTATTATATTCTTCCCTTCAAATTATGCTCATTTGATGTTTAAGGTTGAAATGTGTGAAGTAAAATGGTTGCATGTTATAATTGGTCATTTTTCTTGAGTGGGAATGGATGGAAATGGTTTTGGTTAAGTTGATATGAAGTTTGGGTTATAGTGTTGCTATTTGAGGTGAAAAAATGGTAAGTTTCAAGCCTTTGCTGAAGTTTCAGCCTCTGTTCTGATTTCTGAAAAGGGCACGACTCGTGCTCTCTGTCACGAGTCATGCCAAGCCTTCAGTCGTCTCGTGCTTCTTTGAAGTGGCACGACTTGTGCTGTAGGTCACGAGTCGTGCCCTGCCCTGTTTTGCTGAGCCAATTTTGAAGCAAGTTTTCCCTTAATACCTAATGTACATTTTACCCAATTGAACACCCTAATCAAAGTATAATATATGAACTACCAAATGAGGTCTTAACCTATCAATTGTGATATCGGGAAGGTTATTAAATACCTGGTTAAAATAGGTTGGAACACTTGATTTTCATGAAACCTAAATTGCTCTACATCTTTATATGGTTGATAATAAACCTTGGAATTGTTATATTAAGTGTGTAGACCTTATGTGTTGCACAATATTGATTTTTTTGACATCTTTTATGGTATGCTTGATAGGGTTCCCTAATTTAGAATCCTAAGTTAAAATGAATTGTTTCAAGGATGTTTAGCCGTTGTGCTACTTATGAGTGATACTTGTTATCATCTTGTTATGATATATTTGATATGGTTCCCTACTTTGGAATCATATTGGTTGTTTAAGCAAGTATTTATTACTGTGCTTTTGTTTAATGTCCAGCTGGTACTTGATTGTTTGGGTAGTGGTATGAGATTATAATGGCACCCGAGACGAGTTCATTATAATACCATTCACTGGGTCCCATTTTCCCCTTCCATTGGCCATAGTTGGGTTGTTGGCTAGCTCCCTTTGAGTGAGTTTTAGCCACTGTTTTGGGATATGACTTTGTGTCATTTATCCCTGATGTTGATGGTTACTTGGTTTCGGAACCGCTTCTTCAGCTGTTGATGCTGCTCAGGCTGCTATATCCTTTTTGATTAAACCTTGGTTCAGTATCCTTCTAAGTGTTACATTATTGCACTTATGTGTTATCTTATACATCCTTCTATGTGTTTACAGTATTGTGATGTATATGATAAATGTGTTGATATATGTTTTCCTAATGTGATTGTGTCACGACCCTAAACTTAGGCACATTCTTGGTTACATGTGAAGCACGTGAGGTTGGGTATGCCTTGCATATCATCCTTGGTTTGTGTCATTTGATTGCTTACGTGTGCATCTTGTGCCATTTTGTTGAACTATGTGCTTGTAGATGTTATAACTTGATTGAAGTATATAATGTCTAGATAAAGAAAGGTGGGGTAGTTCCTTGGTAACACTTGAATTCTAATTTGAAGGTGTTATAAAAGTTGCGAGGAGCTTACGTGTAAAAGAAAGCTTAAGGAAGTTGTTTTGTTCATTTTCAAACTTGGAGGAGCTTTTGTGTAGTTATGTGATATATATCTTCTCCAAGCTTCCTTAGGAAGCTTGTTTTACGTATCCTCAGTGTTCTTCTTTCTTCCATCAGCCTAGAGAGTTCCCAAAACCCTTGTTAACATCTACAAATTTCCAGAAATTCAGTTGTTGGTGTTGATTGATTCCAACTTGGAAATATTGCTAAGGGAAGTGAATTGAGCAAGAAGAAGTGACTTTCTTTCTCTTTTATTTAGATAACTTGAGGTAAGTTGTTATGTTCTTTTGATATAACTGTTCATAACATGATTATAATGGTTGATATGATGTTATTAATAAGTTGTGAAAGGATGGAACTTCAGCAGGGATTTGAAAATGATAATAAGCTAAGTTGGTGATGAACTGTAAGAACCCGAAAAAAAAATTTTAGACTTTTAATTTAATTATTTTTATTAGAAAATAATTAATGTAATTACAATTATTAACTAACATTAAATAATTGGGCTATTAAATGTTAAATGAATGGGTTGGATGATTTAATTAAGATTGTGATAGGTAAGTGGGCTTGTGAAGTAAAAGGGGCCCAAGGAGGTAATACCCAAATATAAATAACCAAAACCCTTTCTTAATTTTCCATAACCCTCATAATTTACAAAGAAAAATAAAAACCCTAAACCTAAACCTAAGGGGCAGCAGTCGCAAGGAGGGAGGAAAACGGCCGATCTCTTGATCCTTTTTTATCAATTCTTCTAAACGAAAAATCAAGGTAATGAAAAACCCTAAATTCTGGCTTTCGTTTCGTTCAATTTGGATTAGTATTGAATTAGTTATGAATTTTTGAAGATTTAAAATTATTTTATTCTAGGATGATAATTCTTAGATTTTAAATATTCAATCTTGGAGTTTAATGAATTGATTGATGATTATAATGATGGGAAAATCTAGGTTTAATGATTAGGAGTATAACCTAATGTTGAATCTTAAATCTTGAATAATAAGATTATGAAATTCAAAGTATTAAGTTGTAAAAGCCCTAATTATGTTCTTGAGTTGAATTAAGTTACTATGTTAATCATTCTTGGATGAAAAGAAGGAACAAAAAATAATGTTTGGGCATCTTATGGTTCAGCCGAATGACAGTAGGATATTTAGGTATGTTTGGGTTGAAATTGTTAAGCTTTTGGGTTATTTTAAAAGGTTACAGTTAAGTTTCCAACTGAAAAAGGGCTAAACTGAATAGTTATAAGCCGAAATCATTAGAATTCTAAGCGTACGAGTCAGGAATTAGATGGAGAACTTAACTGAAGGACTAAACTGTAAAGTTTAAAGCTGCAGAAGGACCAAAATGTAATTAATTGGAAGTTGAGGGACTATTCTGTAATTAATTGAAAATCGAGGGACTAATTCATAAATATTTAAAAGTCAAAGGACTGTTTTGCAAATATTTAAAAGTTGAATGACTGTTTTGCAAATATTTAAAAGTTGAAGGATTGTTTTGCAAATACTCATAAGTTGAGGGACTGTTTTGCAAATACCTAAAAGATGGAGGACCTTCTAATAATTAACCAAAAGTAGAAGGGCTTAAGTGGAAATCCTAAAAGAGGAAAGTCTACTTTAGAGTTAAGATGTATGAAAAGGATAGAAAAGAGAACAACCTTAAATAAAATCAACATATAATTAGGGAAATTACAAGTTCAAGAATAATGGAATTCCCGAATAAGGAAAGTTTTCAAAAATAGAAACTTTCCCAAACCTAGAAGATTACTAAATAAAGAAAGGAAAGAAGTTAAATTATAACGCATGAGGTTTGACTAAGTAGAGATAGTTAACGACAAATGGGTGATACTAAGTTACTCTTTCGTGGTTGTAGATACGCACGGGAAGAGCTGTACAAGAAGTTAGACCAAGGTAAGGGATTACGTTCATTAAGTATTTGAATGTATCTTCCTTTGTTATAGAATTCCCTATTGATGATTTGTATACTACCAAGTGGTCGGTAGTTATTCATTTGTATTCCCTCGTTATGAACGTTTTTGGAATATCTTACCATTGATGCGTTTTTGTTCAGTGTGTATCTATGTGAATTAAAATTGACTTATGTGTTCTCGTACCATGAACACTATGAATATATGATGTTAAATTGTCCAATTGATGAGGACTCTATATATATTTGGTCTAGACAGATTGAAATGACCTAAGACTGGAGACAGATTAGAAATGGTCTCAAAGTTAAATAAATTGGTCTAGACAGATTGAAATGACCTAAGGTCTAGTCGATTGAAATGACCTCACTATAGAATGAAATGGTCTAGTCAGAATGAAATGACCTAAATTCTATAGATGTGATTATCATGATATATCAGAATAAGGGTGCGCCCCAGATAAAAGGCGTAGATTCTCTTATTCAGAATAAGGGGGCGCCTTAAATTAAAGGCGTAGATCTTCTTATTCAACGATCACCGAATAGGTGTATCGGAGTCACCCTAGATTAAAGGTGCACAATTACTTGGAATTGACGGACAAGTGTGTGTAAAGTTCTATCGGTTATTGTAAAAGTGCCACTACTTGTTATTTGAAAAAGTAACCTTCTTTGACATTCTCAGTACCAAAACTATTTATTGTACATGTTATCCTTTCATTGATATATTATTAAACTCCGTTCGTTCAGGTCGTCTCTTCTTAGAAACCGAAGAGACCCCGTATGAACTTACTGAGCTTTGTTCGCTCTCCCTTTCATATTCTTTCCCCTCCCATGTAATAAATGATTGGAGAGGATTGGCTGCGTGTTTGATGGATTAGCGGCTTTTGGAGTTCAAATAATTCTTTTAGAATATTAAGTATTTCGAACTAGTGGTTTGTACTAGCCGTAGAGATTATTACCATTTTCAGCATTTAAGTTTATTTCAAATAGTGGTTAGTACTTTTGAATTATGGTTTTAGTAGCCGTTGGAGGCTATTCTATTATTAAATTAAGTATTATTATTATGTATGAATTTTGGGGTCGTTACAGTTGGTATCAAAGCTTTGATTTTAGGTCACATGGGAGACTTTAGAGCATTAAGCATATTAGAAGAAGTAGTACTTGGGTATAATTGGGCCTACCTAGAAAGTAATTGTGACGGAGGATTTAAGGTAAAATTTCTTAAGAGTCTAACTATGAACTGGTAGAAATTAAGAGATTGTAATTGGGAAGTTAGCAATTTTGAGAAGTTGCTGTTATGGAAACCTTCTGTGCAGGAAACTTTCTAAGTTTGGAAACTTTCTTTCTTAAGAAACTTGCTATTTTAGAAACTTTCTATTTGGAGAACTTGCTATTTTAGAAACTTTCTATTGGAGAACTTGCTATTTTGGGAGAGAGCCTAGAATAAAATTCCCTTGGAATTATGACAAGATCCTCCGAGTGATCTAGAGGACAACTATTAAGTTTAAATGTGAATTATTATTGAGGAAAAGACTTATAATAATTAAGTGAGAGAGCAAGCTTACCAATGGTATTATGAGCTTAAAAATTTGAAGGCTAATGTGCCAGTAGCTGAAGTTTCAAACGAATGTAACTTAGTGAATGAGAATGTTATGGAAGAAGTAGCTGAGGAAATGATAGGGAGTGAAGCCGCCCCAATTTTGAATTGATGATGAGAAATGAAGTATTATACTATTTTACTGTTATTTCTAGAAGTGATATAGATTTAGCAAGTTTTTAGTTATGATAGAAAGAACTTGAGATATTTATGATTTACATTTTGAAATTATGAAGTGAAAACTTTATTTTAGTCAAGTAAGTGATTTTCTTTGACTTATGTGTTTAATTATGTGAATTTTATTGTTCCTTAAGTGTTAAATATGTGTATTGACCTGGAACAATAGCCTAGTAACATGGCCCATGGATGAAAAGTAAAGTCTATTGAAACGACTTGTAGATATAATATGGCTTATTGAAATGGCCAAGTGTTGATTAATTGGCTTATTGAAACGGCCAATGAAGATGAAAATCAGCCTATTGAAACGGCCAAAAGTATGAAATTGTGAACATTGATCTATTGAAATGACCTGGGGAAATGTACTGGTCTAATGAAGCGACCCATGAGTCTAGTTGAAACGACTTATGTAGAGTAAATGTGGTCTATTGAAGTGACCAGTAGGTCTAGTGAATTGACGTATAATGTACATGTTTAGTCTAATGAAACGACATATGAGGATGAATTAAGGGTCCGTTGAAATTATCTATGAAATTCTGCGGTCTAATGAAAGGACCAATAATCTAATGAAATGAATTGTGAATGTATATTCGGTCTAGTGAAGCGATCGATGGTCTAGTAAATGGACCGATGATGTAATTGAAGTCTGTTGAGATGCCCTAATTTAAGTGAATTTTGTAAGGTAGCAAGTATGAGTATTAGTAGTGTTGGTCTGTTGAAAAGACCAATAAGTCTGTTGAAAAGACTTTATGAGAGTAATGCCTATCTATTGAAAAGACCAAGGGTTTAGTGAATTGACCTATGACTAGATTTAAATGTATTAGTCTATTGAGACAAATTCTGGTTATAGTATAAAAGTATTAAGCATTTAAGTATTGCTAGTATAGGCGTGATTAATAGTGCCTTATATTCATAGTACTGATAAATATCGTAAAGAAGATGGTGTCGTAAGTAAGTACCCAAGTAAGAACTTCAACAATCGAAGAGTTGGGATTAAAAGCAAGGTCCGTGGTCAAGGATCTGATGAAAAATGTGAAGTGTGCAAAAAGGGAAGCACCAGACTAATGAGTATCGGTACAGAGAGAAGAAATTGAATTTGAAACCTGAAGCGTTAGAAGTACCTTTGGTGATAAATACTCCGACTAATGAGTCGATTCCTATCTTGTCTATGTATAAGGAGTAGCCTTTGACAATAGGTGATAGAGAACTCGAGATTGACCTAATAGAGTGGAAAATGAATGAAATTGACAATTATTCTGGGAATGGATTGGTTAGCTGTCCATCATGCCAAGGAAGACTATTTTAAGAAAGAAGTACATTTCAGATTGCTATCTGGAGAAGAGTTTTATTTTCAAGGATCGGAATTGAGAATTCGATCTGGTCTTATTTCGGGAATGAGAACTCGGAAGACGTTGAGGAAAAGGATGTGAAGGATTCTTAGCCTATATGGGAGAGACGGATAAGAAAGGAGTAAGTATAGAATCTCTTTCAGTGATCGGAGGTTTAAGGATGTGTTTCCAGAAGACTTGTTGGGAATACCACCAGAAAGGGAGGTGAAAATTTCCATAGACCTAGTATTAGAAAACGCATCAATATCGAAGGCATCGTACAGAATGGCCCGAATGAACTTAAGGAATTGAAGGAACAACTGTAAGAGTTATTGAATAAGGGTTTGATAAGACCGAGTGTTTCACCGTGGGGTGCACCGGCATTGTTGTAAAGATGAAAGACATATCGATGAGAATGTGTATCGACTATCGGGAGTTAAATCGAGTGACGGTTAGGAATCAATATCCGTTAACAAGGATTGACGAATTGTTTGACCACCTTCGGGGAGCGTGTTATTTCTCGAAGATAGATTGAGATCGGAATATCATCAGCTAAGAGTAAAGAACGAGGAAGTTGCGAAGACGGCCTTTATGGCAAGGTACGGTCATTATGAGTTGTTGGTTATGCCGTTTGGGTTGACAAACGCGCCAGCTGCATTTATGGAATTGAGGAAATAATGTTTCAGGAATTCTGGGATAAGTGAATAGTTGTGTTTATGGATGATATCTTGGTTTATTCTAAGACTAAGGAGGAACATGAAGGACATTTGAGGTTAGTTCTACATATTTTGTGGGGACAAAAGTTGTACGCTAAATTCAAGAAGTATGAATTTTGGCGGGAGAGAGAGTGTATTCTTAGGACTTGTGGTATCTAAGGATGGGATTGAAGTGGATCCAACAGAAATAGAGGCTATAGTATATTGGGAGAGATAAACCGCAGTTAGTGAGATAAGAAGTTTCTTGGGGTTAACAGGATACTATAGGAGATTCATTGAATGACTTTCGAAGTTGTCAGTACAGTTAACAAGGTTAACGCAGAAAGGAGGAAGGTTTGTTTAGTTAGAAGAATGTGAAAAGAAATTTCAAGGGCTGAAGAGTCGAATTGTGTCCGCACCGGTTCTTACTATACCAAGGATCGGACGGATTTGTGATATATAGTGATCCTCCATTGAAGGTATTAGGTTGCGTGTTGATACAGAATGATAAGGTTATAGCTTATGCGCCAATATAATTGAAGAACCATGAGAGGAATTACTCGACTCACGATTTGGAATTAGCAGCGGTGGTATTTGCATTGAAAATTTGGAGACATTACTTGTATGGAACAACTTGTCAAATATATTTACGGATCATAAGAATCTTAAATACATTTTCACTCAGAAGGAGCTTAATATGAGACAAAGGAGATGGCTTGAATTATTGCAGGATTATGATTGTACGATATCAAACCATCCAGGGAAGGCCAATAAGGTGGCCGATGCATTGAGTAGGAAGAGTTGCGGAACCTTAGCGGCATTGATTTCTAAGGGGGTAAGTGCGTGGAATAACATTGAGGTTTCAAACTTAGAAGTGCGAATTAAAGGGTATTTGACTCTGCTGATGGTTCAGCCGACACTTTTGAACAGAATTAAGGAAGCCCAAGAAATTGACGAAGAGGCAGTAAAGATGCAGGAGAGTATAGCCAAGGGAAAGTTAAGTCCACGATATGTGGGACCGTTCGAGATCCTTGACAAGATTGGGGAAGTGGCCTATAGATTGGCACTACCAACGGTTTTAGCTGGAGTGCATGAGGTGTTCCATGTCTCTATGCTAAGGAAGTATATTCACGATCCGAGTCACGTGATCGAGTACAAACAGCTAAGAGTCCGTGCTGATTTGACTTATGATGAAAGGTCGATCAAGATCGTCGACAGAAAAGACGAGAATGTGAGAAAGCGGTTAGTTCCTTATGTGAAAGTACAGTGGAGCAACCATACCGAAAGGGAAGCAACTTGGGAACTAGAAAGCGAGATGCGCGAATTGTATCCCGACCTGTTTGCCAACTAAGGTACGTTAAGTTTGGGGACAAACTTCTTTTAAGGGGGTAAGAATGTAAGAACCCGAAAAAAAAATTTAGACTTTTAATTTAATTATTTTTATTAGAAAATAATTAATGTAATTACAATTATTAACTAACATTAAATAATTGGGCTATTAAATGTTAAATGAATGGGTTGGATGATTTAATTAAGATTGGGATAGGTAAGTGGGCTTGTGAAGTAAAAGGGGCCCAAGGAGGTAATACCCAAATATAAATAACCAAAACCCTTTCTTAATTTCCCATAACCCTCATAATTTACAAAGAAAAATAAAAACCCTAAACCTAAACCTAAGGGGCAGCAGTCGCAAGGAGGGAGGAAAACGGCCGAGATCTTGATCCTTTTTTATCAATTCTTCTAAACGAAAAATCAAGGTAATGAAAAACCCTAAATTCTGGCTTTCGTTTCGTTCAATTTGGATTAGTATTGAATTAGTTATGAATTTTTGAAGATTTAAAATTATTTTATTCTAGGATGATAATTCTTAGATTTTAAATATTCAATCTTGGAGTTTAATGAATTGATTGATGATTATAATGATGGGAAAATCTAGGTTTAATGATTAGGAGTATAACCTAATGTTGAATCTTAAATCTTGAATAATAAGATTATGAAATTCAAAGTATTAAGTTGTAAAAGCCCTAATTATGTTCTTGAGTTGAATTAAGTTACTATGTTAATCATTCTTGGATGAAAAGAAGGAACAAAAAATAATGTTTGGGCATCTTATGGTTCATCCGAATGACAGTAGGATATTTAGGTATGGTTGGGTTGAAATTGTTAAGCTTTTGGGTTATTTTAAAAGGTTACAGTTAAGTTTCCAACTGAAAAAGGGCTAAACTGAATAGTTATAAGCTGAAATCATTAGAATTCTAACTGTACAGTCAGGAATTAGATGGAGAACTTAACTGAAGGACTAAACTGTAAAGTTTAAAGCTGCAGAAGGACCAAAATGTAATTAATTGGAAGTTGAGGGACTATTCTGTAATTAATTGAAAATTGAGGGACTAATTCATAAATATTTAAAAGTCAAAGGACTGTTTTGCAAATATTTAAAAGTTGAAGGACTGTTTTGCAAATATTTAAAAGTTGAAGGATTGTTTTGCAAATACTCATAAGTTGAGGGACTGTTTTGCAAATACCTAAAAGATGGAGGACCTTCTAATAATTAACCAAAAGTAGAAGGGCTTAAGTGGAAATCCTAAAAGAGGAAAGTCTACTTTAGAGTTAAGATGTATGAAAAGGATAGAAAAGAGAACAACCCTAAATAAAATCAACATATAATTAGGGAAATTACAAGTTCAAGAATAATGGAATTCCCGAATAAGGAAAGTTTTCAAAAATAGAAACTTTCCCAAACCTAGAAGATTACTAAATGAAGAAAGGAAAGAAGTTAAATTATAACGCATGAGGTTTGACTAAGTAGAGATAGTTAACGACAAATGGGTGATACTAAGTTACTCTTTCGTGGTTGTAGATACGCACGGGAAGAGCTGTACAAGAAGTTAGACCAAGGTAAGGGATTACGTTCATTAAGTATTTGAATGTATCTTCCTTTGTTATAGAATTCCCTATTGATGATTTGTATACTACCAAGTGGCCGGTAGTTATTCATTTGTATTCCCTCGTTATGAACGTTTTTGGAATATCTTACCATTGATGCGTTTTTGTTCATTGTGTATCTATGTGAATTGAAATTGACTTATGTGTTCTCGTACCATGAACACTATGAATATATGATGTTAAATTGTCCAATTGATGAGGACTCTATATGTATTTGGTCTAGACAGATTGAAATGACCTAAGGCCTAGACAGATTGAAATGGTCTCAAAGTTAAATAAATTGGTCTAGACAGATTGAAATGACCTAAGGTCTAGTCAGATTGAAATGACCTCACTATAGAATGAAATGGTCTAGTCAGAATGAAATGACCTAAATTCTATAGATGTGATTATCATGATATATCAAGAATAAGGAGACGCCCAGATAAAAGGCGTAGATTCTCTTATTCAGAATAAGGGGGCGCCTTAAATTAAAGGCGTAGATCTTCTTATTCAACGATCACCGAATAGGTGTATCGGAGTCACCCTAGATTAAAGGTGCACAATTACTTGGAATTGACGGACAAGTGTGTGTAAAGTTCTATCGGTTATTGTAAAAGTGCCACTACTTGTTATTTGAAAAAGTAACCTTCTTTGACATTCTCAGTACCAAAACTATTTATTGTACATGTTATCCTTTCATTGATATATTATTAAACTCCGTTCGTTCCGGTCGTCTCTTCTTAGAAACCGAAGAGACCCCGTATGAACTTACTGAGCTTTGTTCGCTCACCCTTTCATATTCTTTCCCCTCCCATGTAATAAATGATTGGAGAGAATTGGCTGCGTGTTTGATGGATTAGCGGCTTTAGGAGTTCAAATAATTATTTTAGAATATTAAGTATTTCGAGCTAGTGGTTTGTACTAGCCGTAGAGATTATTACCGTTTTCAGCATTTAAGTTTATTTCAAATAGTGGTTAGTACTTTTGAATTATGGTTTTAGTAGCCGTTGGAGGCTATTCTATTATTAAATTAACTATTATTATTATGTATGAATTTTGGGGTCGTTACATGAACAACTTGGTAAAAAGTGGTAGTATGAATTGGTACTTGTTGTATACCAATTATATAGGTGTTATAAGACTTGAAAGGAGTATATTGGAGTCCCAAAACAGGTCTATGCACTGCTGTAAATAGCCTTGAAGTAGTTGAGAACAAAGGTGACAGAACTGGGTTGTTGTTGTTGAGTTTTGCTGGTGTTTCGACTGCTGTGATGGTTTCTGGGGTAAGGGCACGACTCGTGCCTATGAGCATGAGTCGTGACCCTCAGGGGGGACTCGTGAGAGGTAGTGGTGCTCTTGAAACCAGTCGTGCAGGGAAGTTTCACGACTCGTGCACTCATGCACGACTCGTGACCAAATCAAGGGTCTGGGGTCAGCTTTGGAGCCTTGTAGACCTAGGTAAAGGGGTAGGGATTGAACTACTCTTTAACTAAACTTGTAGTACAACTTTAGTACAACATTGTAGCACATGGAATTGTCCAAAAAGGTTTTGGCAAGAGCTTTAAAAATTGATCTAAAATTGCTTGAAAGACAGTTTTATTGCTGAAGGGTTATAATCTGCAGTTTTGGTCCATTTTCTAGGCTTTGCAAATCTAGGCAAAACAACTCGGATTGGAACACTTTTTGATCCTGTATTTAGTACAACTATAGTACTACATTAGGGAATTTGAAATGGGCTAATTGGATAACGGGAAGTGCTTTAAAAGTGGTCGTGAACTTGCTTGAAAGGCAGTTTTTGACCATTGAACCAAATATTATAAAACTTGGTTTTTGAAACTTGAACCCTAAAGGGAAGTTGTTCAATGTTGTATAGAGATTGTGTAGGGCTGGTTATATGTTGTTTTACCCCTACATCGTGACTTGTGTAAGGTCCTTTTCTTATATAGTGCCTTAAATAAGAAGTTGCACTACTATGTTTGTTAGACAGGAGTTGAACACCCTGTTTCTACTTTCCATAGTATGAATTGATTACGTAAGGCTTATGTGATATATTTTGTGACATAAGTGCTTACTTGTTCATAGTTGATTGTGTACAAAGTGTTCAAATACTTGTTGCACTGTTTCTTTGGTTGAACATGAGTACGTAATACCATGTCATTGTATTGTGTTATTATTAAATAGTGTTGAAATACATGTGCACTATTGTGATTGATTTAACATGAGTTATAGTTCCATGTTATGTACATTTATGTCCCATAGGGTGGACTTATGTTCAAGTAACTGTTATGTACTTGACTATGATGGTATCAGCTGAATATTGTGGGGGTATATGGGATCCCAACACTTGTGAGAAGATATTTCATAAGTTGTTTCGATTGCCTTATACCTGTGACCTCTCCCCCGTCTGTGGCCACGGTCTGGGGGTGCGCAGCTTCTATGGATATGTGCAGTCATGCCATATGAATGCTGATAACTTATATGGATCTCTGTTGAGGTCGTATAAGACGTGAATAAGCACTAGCATTTCACGAGAGCGGAGTATCCCTCCCACCGTTGTACTACATATGATTCAGATGGGAATGGTAAGGGAAAGGTAACATAATGTGTTTACTGTTTCCCAATGTGTTATTGAGCAACTTGATTGTATGTTGCATTGTATATGACTTATTGGTCAGAAGGAAAAGGTAACGTAATGTGTTTACTATTTTCCAATGTGAGCAACCGGTTTATGTGTTGCATATTGTATGGCATCTTGTTGCATACATAATGACTTGCTAAGATTTTATCTCACCCCTTCTCCCTTTATTGTTTTAGATCCCACTGAGATAGGTGGACCGGACCAGTGAGGTCGGGAAAGAGTTTGGACTCCTTTTGGGTTGTCAGGGTATGAGTTCTTTTGGGAGTTGGGGCTGTATTTGGTTGTTATTCTTTTGGGGAATGTATTGTATATCAAGTCTTGCAACATGTTTCAGTTGTATCGTGTTGTAAGTAACTTAAACTTGGGTTGTGTTTGGTTGGCTTGTGTATAGCCTTTCTAGTTGTATATTTTGTTAAAACAGGTTGTGTTTGGTTTGAAAACAGGTTTACATATTCCCTCTGAGTAGAGAGGTTATTTTGAAATGGTTTTTAAAATGTGTTGTGCACTTTTCAAGTTAAAAGAAAAGAAAAGTTTTTTTTGTAAATGGTATATTTTGGGACCCTCCATCCTGTGACACGATTTATAGGTCCGGGAGTTGGGAGGCGCCCACAGTTGGTATCAGAGCTTTGGCTAGAGTCAAGGGTAGATGTCTAGTCTAAGGGGGAGTGTGTGATATCTGACGCCGAGTGTTTCCTGCAGGGATCAGTGTAATGGCTGGAATTGGTGGTGACCAGCAGGGAAATACGGGTGATCAGGGGGCTGGGGAAGGTCCTAATGCTGAGATGATGGCAATGTTTTAGACTTTCCTCCAGACTATGGCAGCTCAGGGTAGAGCACAGCAGCAACCTGAGGTAAGGCCAACACAGGGCCTAGAAAAGTTTATCAAATTGTCTCCACCAAGCTTCAACGGAGATCCAGATCCGCAGATAGCTGAGAGATGGTTGGAGGCTATGACCAAAATTTTTATTGCAATGGAAAGCACAGACGAAGAAAAGGTCAGATGTGCAGTGTTTAAGCTTGAGGGTCCGGCAGAACATTGGTGGCAGATCCTTAAAGAAGGCTGGGAGCGGGATCATACGCCCCAGACTTGGGAGAACTTTGTTGGAAAATTCAAGGACCACTTCATTCCTGTGATCACCAAAGATAAGAAAGAGGTGGAGTTCCTAAAGCTTGAGCAGGGGGCATTGACAGTAGCCCAATATTCTGCAAAATTCACGGAGTTATCAAGGTATTGTCAACATCTTGTTCCAGATGAAAGCAGGAGGGTATACAGGTTTGTTAAAGGGTTAAGGTTGGAATTCAGGAAGCAACTGTTGACTCATGACTTTCCTACCTACCAAGCGGCAGTTAATATGGCCTATAGGATCGAGAATGACATTGATGAACATAAGAGCAAATCCGAGGCAAGTGGAAGCAAGGGTAAGTCTCAAGGCCAGAGTTCAGGGCAAGGCAAGGTTCAGCCTAAAGCTTCATTTTCTGGAGTGGCTAAGGGAGGTACAGTTACAGTTTCAACAAGGCCTGTATCCCGTCAATTTGGTACTATTTGTAACTTTTGTAAGAGGATTGGGCATTCAGAAGACAACTGTTGGAGGAAACAGGGCAAGTGTCTAAATTGTGGTGAAATGGGGCATTTCAAGAAGGATTGTCCTAAATTCAAAAAGGGGCAAGCTCCGGGTGGTAAACAGCAAGGTGATCAGCCCAGAGGTGGTGTAAAAAGAGATGTAGAGGGAAAACCTAAAGAGAAAGTGCAAGGCTGAGTGTTTGCTTTAGGCCGAGGTGAGGTAGATCCTATGACAGTGATTAGAGGTATTGTCCCTGTCTCAGGGGTCAGGGCTCGTGTTCTTATCGACCCTGGATCGTCTCATTCATATGTGGCATCTCATTTTGCATTTACATTGCATAAGTTGCCTATGTTATTACCTTATGTGCTAGAGGTTTCTACTTTTGTGGGAGAGCACCTCAAATCCTCTCTGATCTATCATGGCTGTGAGGTCATTATTTGTGGGCATGTATTGCCAGTGGATTTGGTCGAGTTACCAATCCGAGATTTTGATGTTATTTTAGGCATGGATTGGTTGAGTTCTTGTCATGCCTTGGTAGTCTGTCACAGAAAGCGAGTCACCTTTTCTATGCCTGATGTGCCTGTATTTATTTTTGATGCTGATAAATCTTTATTTGGCATTCATGTTATTTCTGCACTAAAGGCTAGAAAGTTGTTATCTAAGGGGTGTGAGGGTTACCTGGCGTATGTGGTAGATTCTGGTAAGAAATCTCCTGAGTTATCTTCTGTGCCAGTTGTGAATGAGTTCAGTGACGTATTCTCAACTGAGTATAGTATGCCTCCAGATAGAGAAGTGGAGTTTTGTATTGATTTATTGCCAGGTACTTCACCCATTTCTAAGGCACCCTACAGAATGGCTCCAGCTGAGTTGAAAGAGTTGAAACTTCAGTTGCAGGAGTTGCTTGATAGGGGTTTTATTCGACCTAGTGTATCACCTTGGGGAGCACCAGTGTTGTTTGTTAGGAAGAAGGATGGTACTTTGCGATTGTGTATTGATTACAGACTATTGAATCAAGCTACAATTAAGAACAAATATCCTCTTCCTCACATTGATGATTTGTTTGATCAACTTCAAGGTTCCGTTATATATTCTAAGTTGGATTTACGTAGCGGATACCATCAGTTGAAGATAAAGCCAGATGATGTGTCTAAGACAGCTTTCAGAACAAGGTATGGGCACTACGAATTTCTTGTTATGCCATTTGGATTGACCAATGCACCGGCAGTCTTTATGGATATGATGAACAGGATCTTTAAGCCGTATCTTGATAATTTTGTGGTTGTTTTTATTGATGATATCCTGGTATACTCAAAATTCAGGGAAGATCACGAAAGGCACCTGAGAATAGTGTTATCCGTGCTTCGTGAGAAACAGTTGTTTGCAAAGTTCAGCAAGTGTGAATTCTGGCTGGAACAAATTTCTTTTCTGGGTCATGTGGTATCCAGAAATGGTATTGCAGTGGATCCTTCAAAGATTGAGGCCGTAGTCAACTGGAAACAACCTTCTACTGTGACAGAGGTTCGTAGTTTCCTTGGTTTAGCGGGGTACTATCGAAGATTTATTGAGGGATTTTCGAGGATTGCAACTCCGTTGACCAGATTGACTAGGAAAGATGTACCATTTGTTTGGGATGCTAAGTGTGAAGCTGGCTTTACTGAACTGAAGAAGAGGTTGACTTCAGCTCCTATTCTTACACTTCCAGAGGGTTGTGAGAACTTTGTTATATTCAGTGATGCCTCTAAAGAGGGTCTGGGATGTGTTCTTATGCAGAATGGATATGTAATTGCGTATGCTTCGAGGAAGTTATCACCAGCGGAGCAGAATTATCCTACCCACGATATGGAGTTAGCTGCCATTGTGTTTGCATTGCATAAGTGGAAGCACTACTTGTATGGGGCAAAGTTTGAGATATTCACAGATCACAAGAGCCTGAAGTACTTGTTTACTCAGAAAGAATTGAACAACAGACAGAGGCGATGGTTGGAGCTTCTGAAAGACTATGATTGTGTTATTTCTTATCATCCCGGGAAGGCCAATGTGGTAGCTGATGCTATTAGCCGTAAGGCTCATCTGTCGTCCTTAGTATCTCGGGAGTTGAAAGGCGATATGTTGTTTGCCAATGTCAGAGCTGTTCCTACTCTTTATGGAGATCTTATGGAAGCTCAGTTACATGATGATGAATTGAATAAAATCAGAGAGAAATTGCAAGATGGCAAGTTTGGGGAGTTCTCATTGAACAAGGATGGAATTCTCACCTTCAAAGGCAGAATTTGTGTACCTTCTTCCCCAGAGATCAAGAGGCAGGTATTAGAGGATGGCCATAAGTCCAGATTTGCTATTCATCCAGGAAGCACCAAGATGTATCAGGATCTGAAACGGGGCTACTGGTGGAATGGCATGAAAAAGGAGATTGCAGAGTTCGTGTCAAAGTGTTTGACTTGCCAACAGATTAAAGCGGAGCATCAGAGGCCAGCTGGATTGCTTCAGCCACTTGATATTCCTGAGTGGAAGTGGGAGGGCATTTCTATGGATTTCGTGACTGGATTGCCTCCTACTCCGCGAAAGATGGATGCTATATGGGTGATTGTGGATCGGTTGACCAAATCAGCTCATTTCCTTCCAGTTTCAACCAAGTATTCCTTGGAGAGATTGGCTCAGTTGTACATCCGTGAGATTGTGAGACTACATGGAGTACCTGTCAACATTGTGTCTGATAGGGATCCGAGATTCACTTCACGGTTTTGGAGGGCTTTGCATGAGGCCCTGGGATCTAAGTTGAGCTTCAGTACAGCATTTCATCCTCAGACTGATGGGCAGACAGAGAGGACCATTCAGATTCTAGAGGATATGTTACGAGCTTGTGTGATGGACTTCCAGTTATCTTGGGAAGACCATTTACCTTTAGTGGAATTTGCCTACAACAATAGCTACCAGTCCAGCATTGAGATGGCACCATATGAGGCACTGTATGGGAGGAAATGTAGGTCCCCAATGTGTTGGGACGAGGTTGGTGAGGCTAAACTTTGGGGTCCAGATTTGGTTAGGGACTCAACTGAGAAGATCAAAGTGATCCGTGACAGATTGAGGACAGCCCAGAGTCGCCAGAAGAGTTATGCCGACACGAGAAGGAGGGAGTTATCCTTTCAAGTTGGTGATTTTGTGTTCTTGAAGATCTCACCGAGAACGGGAATCAAAAGGTTTGGCAACAAAGGGAAACTAGCTCCGAGATTTGTTGGTCCATTTGAGGTGTTAGAGAAAGTAGGTGAGCTAGCTTATCGTTTGGCTCTACCACCATCTCTTTCTTCTCTCCATGATGTGTTCCATGTGTCCATGTTGAGGAAGTACTGCTATGATTCCTCTCATGTGTTGAGTTCTCCTCCTGAGGATGTCCAGGCGGATATGACCTATGTTGAGGTACCTTTGCGGATTCTGGAGAGGCAGGTCCGGGAATTGCGTACCAAGAGTATTCCCGTGGTGAAAGTTCTTTGGAAGAATCACACCATCGAGGAAGCTACTTGGGAATTGGAATCAGAGATGAGTCAGAGGTATCCTGAGTTGTTTGATCATTCAGGTAAGTTAAGTCCAAATTCGGGACGAATTTTGTTTAAGGGGGAGTGAGTGTCACGACCCTAAACTTAGGCACATTCTTGGTTACATGTGAAGCACGTGAGGTTGGGTATGCCTTGCATATCATCCTTGGTTTGTGTCATTTGATTGCTTACGTGTGCATCTTGTGCCATTTTGTTGAACTATGTGCTTGTAGATGTTATAACTTGATTTAAGTATATAATGTCTAGATAAAGAAAGGTGGGGTAGTTCCTTGGTAACACTTGAATTCTAATTTGAAGGTGTTATAAAAGTTGCGAGGAGCTTACGTGTAAAAGAAAGCTTAAGGAAGTTGTTTTGTTCATTTTCAAACTTGGAGGAGCTTTTGTGTAGTTATGTGATATATATCTTCTCCAAGCTTCCTTAGGAAGCTTGTTTTACGTATCCTCAGTGTTCTTCTTTCTTCCACCAGCCTAGAGAGTTCCCAAAACCCTTGTTAACATCGATAAATTTCCAGAAATTCAGTTGTTGGTGTTGATTGATTCCAACTTGGAAATATTGCTAAGGGAAGTGAATTGAGCAAGAAGAAGTGACTTTCTTTCTCTTTTATTTAGATAACTTGAGGTAAGTTGTTATGTTCTTTTGATATAACTGTTCATAACATGATTATAATGGTTGATATGATGTTATTAATAAGTTGTGAAAGGATGGAACTTCAGCAGGGATTTGAAAATGATAATAAGCTAAGTTGGTGATGAACAACTTGGTAAAAAGTGGTTGTATGAATTGGTACTTGTTGTATACCAGTTATATAGGTGTTATAAGACTTGAAAGGAGTATATTGGAGTCCCAAAACAGGTCTATGCACTGCTGTAAATAGCCTTGAAGTAGTTGAGAACAAAGGTGACAGAACTGGGTTGTTGTTGAGTTTCTTTGGTGTTTCGGACCGTGATGGTTTGCAGAGGTAAGGGCACGACTCGTGCCTATGAGCACGAGTTGTGACCCTCAGGGGAGACTCGTGAGAGGTAGTCGTGCTCTTGAAACCAGTCGTGCAGGGAAGTTTCACGACTCGTGCACTCATGCACGACTCGTGACCAAATCAAGGGTCTGGGGTCAGCTTTGGGGCCTTGTAGACCTAGGTAAAGGGGTAGGGATTGAACCACTCTTTAACTAAACTTGTAGTACAACTTTAGTACAACATTGTAGCACTTGGAATTGTCCAAAAAGGTTTTGGCAAGAGCTTTAAAAATTGATCTAAAATTGCTTGAAAGACAGTTTTATTGCTGAAGGGTTATAATCTGCAGTTTTGGTCCATTTTCTAGGCTTTGCAAACCTAGGCTAAACAACTCGGATTGGAACACTTTTTGATCCTGTATTTAGTACAACTATAGTACTACATTAGGGAATTTGAAATGGGCTAATTGGATAACGGGATGTGCTTTAAAAGTGGTCGTGAACTTGCTTGAAAGGCAGTTTTTGACCATTGAACCAAATGTTATAAAACTTGGTTTTTTGAACTTGAACCCTAAAAGGAAGTTGTTCAATGTTGTATAGAGATTGTGTAGGGCTGGTTATATGTTGTTTTACCCCTACATCGTGACTTGTGCAAGGTCCTTGTCTTATATAGTGCCTTAAATAAGAAGTTGCACTACAGTGTTTGTTAGACAGGAGTTGAACACCCTGTTTCTACTTTCCATAGTATGAATTGATTACGTAAGGCTTATGTGATATATTTGGTGACATAAGTGCTTACTTGTTCATAGTTGATTGTGTACAAAGTGTTCAAATACTTGTTGCACTGTTTCTTTGGTTGAACATGAGTACGTAATACCATGTCATTGTATTGTGCTATTATTCAATAGTGTTGAAATACATGTGCACTATTGTGATTGATTTAACATGAGTTATAGTTCCATGTTATGTACATTTATGTCCCATAGGGTGGACATATGTTCAAATAACTGTTATATACTTGACTATGATGGTATCAGCTGAATATTGTGGGGGTATATGGGATCCCAACACTTGTGAGAAGATATTTCATAAGTTGTTTCGATTGCCTTATACTGTGACCTCTCCCCATACGTGGGCCACGGTGCAGGGTGCGCGGCTTCTATGGATATGTGTAGTCATGCCATATGAATGCGATAACTTATATGGATCTCTGTTGAGGTCGTATAAGACGTGAATAAGCACTAGCATTTCACGAGAGCGGAGTATCCACTTTCCCACAGTTACCGTTGTACTACATATGATTCAGATGGGAATGGTAAGGGAAAGGTAACGTAATGTGTTTACTGTTTCCCAATGTGTTATTGAGCAACTTGATTGTATGTTGCATTGTATATGACTTATTGGTCAGAAGGAAAAGGTAACGTAATGTGTTTACTGTTTTCCAATGTGAGCAACCGGTTTATGTGTTGCATATTGTATGGCATCTTGTTGCATACATAATGACTTGCTGAGATTTTATCTCACCCATTCTCCCTTTATTGTTTTAGATCCCGCTGAGACAGGTGGACCGGACCAGTGAGGCCGGGGAAGAGTTTGGACTCCTTTTGGGTTGTCAGGGTATGAGTTCTTTTGGGAGTTGGGGCTGTATTTGGTTGTTATTCTTTTGGGGAATGTATTGTATATCAAGTCTTGCAACATGTTTCAGTTGTATCGTGTTGTAAGTAACTTAAACTTGGGTTGTATTTGGTTGGCTTGTGTATAGCCTTTCTAGTTGTATATTTTGTTAAAACAGGTTGTGTTTGGTTTGAAAACAGGTTTACATATTGCCTCTGAGTAGAGAGGTTATTTTCAAATGGTTTTTAAAATGTGTTGTGCACTTTTCAAGTTAAAAGAAAAGAATTTTTTTTTGTAAATGGTATATTTTGGGACCCTCCATCCTGTGACACGATTTATAGGTCCGAGAGTTGGGAGGCGCCCACAGATTGCATATCATCTTGTTCCATATATAATAGCTTACCGAGATTTATCTCACCCCGTCCTTTTATTGTTTTCCTTAGAGAAGGGCGAGCCAGGGAATAGGCCACGTTGAGCACGGGGAGGACGTCAAGTTTGGGATGTTGCTTGGGAAAGGTATTTTGTGGTGGTTATCATTACGTAAATGTATAACCAAAGGGGGTAGTATACCCGAGACTTGAGATATTATGTCACTATTTTGAAACACTTTAGTGATTGTAAATATTGCATGTTTTTGGAACTATGTTCCTTAGTTGTAAATCATTTGTAAAGTGTTGAGTTTGGATTTGAAGTTAAGTGTTTTTACCTTTAATGGTATATCTATATGAAACTTTCTTTAAGATAAACAAGTTTGTATATCTAAACTTTAAGAAAGGACATTTCGAAAGTAAAAAGAAAAATGTGAAGTCTTCCGAGCGTGTCCCGGGCGTGGGGCCAAGTAGGACCATGGTTCGGGGCATGTCAGTTGGTATTAGAGCCCAGTTTTAGATAGTCTAGAGTGACTAAATGACCTAGGAGGGTAGTTATGGATTGAGTGAGTGACGTTAAGTGTTTTATGCAGGTACTCAGTTATTATGGCAGGAGCTGAGGGTGATCAAACTGGAGCTTTAGGCCACAAAAATGTAAGGGAGGAGACTCGGGATATGTTCCAAGGTATGCTCGAGGCATAAATGAAAGCTATGAATGATCAGAGTCAGGGAGGAGAACAGGCACCTCCAAGGGCTGGACTTGAACAATTTTTGAAGATGGAACCCATTGGGTATGATGGTGAGCCAGATGTGACAAAGACAGAGAGATGGATAGAAGAAATGGAGAAGATATTTGATGTTTTGAGATGTACGTATGAGGATCGAGTTAGGTTCACTGCTTATAAGTTTTCTGGAGCTACGGAGCATTGGTGGAGAACATTAAACGCAAGTTGCGATGA